>JAHPZR010020819.1:0-18991 GCA_019787425.1 Platygyra sinensis | reverse complement strand
CAAAATCGTAGCTCTTCAGATATCACCTAAAATAGAGAGTTTGTATGAATAGGTGGACAGGCCACAAAATTATAAGGATTTGTATGGAAATTTGCAACTTTTGCAAGGCTCCCATTTGGAGAATTTTCCGCTGAAAAACTCTTATGACTGGGTGGGTTGCTTTTCATTCAGTAACATTTCAGTTGAAATGTTTAGATTTTCAATCTAATCAATATAAGAAACTCGCCCCAGTGTCTCACGTTTTTGCAATGGGCTATTCCCGACTACTGTTTTTCGAAAATTTGGGCGAAACCTTGCAAGGTTGCCCTTTTTGAAAGAACTCCCGGATAATTACTGTACATTCCATTCAGCACAGGAAATTTCCAGAAATGGCTAGAGTTTTAGGTCAAATGGAAAGCGCCCAGTGTGTTTTTCTGCTCACACACTTTTTCAAAGGAAAGTCCATTTTCTTAGCAAGGAAACAGACCACACTAATAAGTGGGAAAAATGCAATCAAGTACCTTCACCATTTCTTCTAACTGCTCCAAGATACTTGAGATCCCAAAAAACTTTGCTTCTTCCAAAACACCTGTTACAAGTGACCGTAACAAAACCAAACATGACTTTAAAATATTTGTTTTTAGTGAACACCTTTGTTAGATTTGTCGACAGTTACTTAATAAACTTATGAGCGAAATATTTACTGTATGTCGTAAACATGATACATTGTAGGTCTCCATTGTCGAAGAAAATGAGAATAAGGCCCCGTCCGCACAACGAAATAAATTTGAAAACGAAAAAAAAATTGAAAACATTTACCGTCATTTACATTTGTGTTTAAGGAAAACTCTGGCAGGGAAACCACATAACTGCCGTGACGATGTCATCGTTTTTTAAAAGCTCCGGGTTCAAAACATTTTCCGCCCACAGCCCATTCGGTTTGAAAAGCGTTTTTGGAAAGCTCTGTTTTCGTGACGGATTAGTGTGGATGGTAAGTCTAACCGTTTTCAAATTTTCTCCAGCGTAATTGTGAAAAAAAAAAAAACAATAACAATAAAAGCAAAACAAACTAAGATTTCCTAAAGAAAAAAAAAACAGATGAAACATTTTTCGAATGTTTTGTTGAACAATGCCTTCTTGTGACAAAGCAGGTTGAAATAACTCCAAACATATAATCTTTTGCTCTCTATGCATTTAACACTATAGTCAAGAGTGTGTACAAAATGATCTTTCTTTCTCTGAAAGAACAGTAAGACACTGAGACATGCCAAGGGAGTCAAGAAATGTGTTTCAAAACTTGAGACTTTGGCTTCAACGATTTTACACTCTTACTAATGAAACTCAGGGAATGATTTGGATTTGTACAGCTGTACCTTGTGGGTTGACGCCCTTGTCCAATATAAGCTGTCCATGGCGTAGGTAATTGAGGATTGGTTCAAAATAGACTGGGCTTCTGTCGATGAGAACAGCTCCATTAGGATCTGTTATATTGCTCCAGGAGTCTATGCAGCGAATAACAAAAAAAAAACCATCTTATTATCAAAATTGTCTTTCAGCTACCAAAACCACATGGGGCCTTCACATCAAATTACAATCAAAGCTCTCGTAAGCGACCACCTCAGAAATTCAAAAATTGGTCATAAGTAGAGCTGGTCGCTTACAAGAATGATCTTTCAGAATAACTCATACAAACAAAAATTAAAGTAAGCAATGTTTAATGAAAATACTAATAAATAAATTTAATACTAATACAATGTTTAATGAGTGTCTTTGCACCTGATATAGACATGGGTCAACTAGAAGCTCAATTTTTCAGACCCAAATAATCCCAAATCTAGTAAAATAGTCAATTCAATAAGGAGTTGATGTACATGACATTGTATGTCTGTCAGAAGATTTTGAAGCTGTTCAATAAACTCATAGTTTCTGTTTTTTTGTGTCAAAAAGACTCTGAGTGGTCACTTACAAGAGCTTAAAAACAAAGGAAGAGTAATCAAAAGTTCCAGAAGTGATCACGGTCGCTTGCGGGAACAGTCGCTTATTAGAGCTTTTCATTACAAAGCTCAAATGGGGTTTCACAAAGATGGTTGTAACCTGAGCTGGTCGCTTACCAGAGTGGTCACAAGGAGAGCTTTGACTGTAAAAGACGAATGAAAAATAACCTTTTTGATTACTTTTCAGCAGTGACCACTTTGAGTTGTCAGACATCCAGTACATGTATGGAGTCATCAAGAGTGAAGTCTGTAACTAAGAAATATTTGGGAACGACTCGGAACTCTTGCTGCATAATTGGATGTTCTGAAAACTTGGCTGTCTCTAGCCCGGCCTCCTATGCAGACGAGCTTTGGGTAAGGAAGATTGCAAAGAGCATCTGTGTACGAGGCTAGGCTGTCCCAGACCTCGCATGGGATGTCCACCACATGCATGCATTAAAAATATAAAATGGCTCCCACAAAACTTATTCATCCCCTAATCAATTTGATGTGGAGCCCTAAGCAAAAGACAATGAATGCACTGGGACTGACCTGCTGGGGAAAACATTCTAGATAACATACTGTTTGGTTCATTCATTAGTGTTGATCTAAAACAAACAGAACATACAGATTATGAAAAAAAAACATTACACAAAAACTACATGGCTGTATACTAATTAAATAATTTACAGAACACTGAGCACATGCTGGTAGACGTGTGTTCAATTTGTGCTTCGGCGAAGGAGAATTATCTGACCATACATGTACAATTTGGTCAAATCACCCAGTCAAGTTCGACAGCAAGTGACTTGGACTACCAGACACCTGGTCGGCACTCAAATCTGGACAGCTCAATCCAGAGGCCAGCACACTAACCATGTCGCACAAGGCCACATCCCAGACTGTTCCCTGTTAGTAGTCTGCAGTAGAATCTAATTTTGAGTATACCTTGTTGTTGTGAACATTGTGCCTCCTACGTTTAGTGTCACCCAGTCAGTAAATGCTAAAGAGAGTAAAAAATAAAAAAAAATGAAAATCTATCACTTTAAAAACTAATAATTATTATGAAAATAATTACACACTGTTACAGTGTTAGATCCTTTTTAAGCTCAAATTTGTTTTTAATAATCAATTATTTAAAATATGTTCTCCCTGGCTACTGATTGTACAATTTAAAAATTCTGTGAAGTATTACACAAATTGTGAAAGTCCACATCATAACCACATACATGTAAGATGAAGACAGGTCTATAAGATGCAGGTTTCATGAAAACTTAAAATTGCTTACCATCCAGTATTTAACAGCATTGCTCCCATGTGCATGTACGGTACATATACATTGTTTGGATTTGTGACAGCTTAATAAGATTTTGCTTTGTATCAAGAGAGTACTAATTAAAATTGGTGGAATTCATACTCATCTGTGAATTCATTCTTTTACTCTTACTACAGGTAATTACATTTCTGCATGAACTGTCGACACCTCCAACATACTACTTACATTTCATTTCACTGATATTGTCGCTCACACCATTGGCTGGACTGTTTTCAAAAGGGAGTGGGACTGGTGAATCGAAAATAACATGCATGCAAAAGAATAAGGATTTATAAACTTATGGCTACATGATAATCTAGATAATTAAAGCACAGTTTAGGATACAGTAGTTTAATAGCTCAGTTACTGCACTCTTTAGAATCTGCCAACAAACATACATATAGAGTACTTTGAAAATGGTGTGACTTGAGAAAAAATCACCACGACTTCACACTGACAGTAACTTCAGACAACACTACAGTAAGGATTTTACCATCAGAGATCTACAAGACCTTGCTACATGTACAATTGGCCGTGGACATACTGTCTACTGTACATGCCACGCTATATAAAATGCTTTTTAGCATGTAGCAGGCACTCTAGATGACAGAATTGTGGGCAGAAAAGGCCAGAGATGGAATTTTTATTGTTTGACCAACATAAAGAAACTACCGTGTGATACAGAAAAATGGTTTACAGAGTGTAATTGACAAAAATTATTAAGACTACCAGCACATTTTAACCTTCCTTTTCACGTAAATGTCCAAAACTTATGAGGTAACATGTAGTTACACCAGTAGCAATATTATTGAATGAGGCTGAGTGCGATATGAAGAATTCTGCAGATCGCGAAGGGTCTTATCCACTGAGGCAGAAGGCCAAGGTGGATAACACCCTCTGAGATCTGCAGAATTCTTCGCATCCTACGAAAGCCAAATTCAATAATTGCTTTTATTATCATTCATTCAAAATATCTCTCCGTTCTTAATTAACAGGAGTTTTGCCAATTCACTCTTTGTTTTCCTGTTCACTAAAAATACCACAAGCTCATCTCCAGGTTTTCTCAGTCAACAGTAAACCTGCAGTGGGCTGCACTTTTGATGTCATTTTTATGTCATTGGTTCAATGTGACAAAACTTTTAAATGTGATTGGTTCAATGTGACAAAACTTTTAAATGTGATTGGTTCAATATGACAAAGCTCTTTCCAGATTTGGTCAACATGCACAGCAGCTGGTCATGGGGAATTATGCATGTGGTTTTTAACCAATTAGAAACAGGGAAACATTTTGAATGACAAATAAATTATTTTATATTATTAACTAAACAGTAATTTAGTTAACATTTTGTCATTTCACCATAAAGATCACTGTATTATTGACTTTTTATTTTGTCAGTTAGAATTTGATAGGGTTTTTTTAACAATAAATTAAACCAGCCTTAAAGTCTTAAATTATGCTGATGTAAGCTACAGCGTACCAGTTCTTTCTGATGACACACATGACTGTAAGGTCAAGTCAAAACTGAAATTACAATGTAGGAAAATTTACCCTACCCACTACAGGACTCTCTGAAGAAACAAAAAGAACTTCATCATCTCTGAAAAATAAATAAACTAATAATTATTACTACATATTAACTATTGTGTTATATAAGAAAACACAACGTCTGTCAATTACAGTACAGCTGATACAATGTGGAAAAAGTGGCAAAAAATGTTGTCATGGTTTAAAGGTGCATTGAACCAAGGATCACCTTCAGTGTGGAGTTAGGACCATGTACAGTGCTGAACTTAAGTATCATGATATACCTATGTCAAAATTGTTTTGAATTTGTTAAGATAGGCAAGCACCAAATGCCACCATTTTGCTTCACAGCCAAATTTTTCACCATCCTGCCAAGATTACCCAGTTGTGGGTTAGCATGTCATCCGGGAAGGGGGGGAGGGGGGTAACAATATTCCAAGTCGTTTTATGCGATAGAAACTTGTCAGAGCTGAGCGCTAACCTGTAGTATCAGGCCTTTCTGATCCTAACAATAGCAAGACTTGACATTTTCCTAATTTACATGTAATATAACAGCAACATCATACCACCAAAACAGGGATAGTTCCATTTTAAACAATTAATTGTAATTAGACGTTGTATGAATGAGTTAAATGTTTTGGGAGTCAGCATGGTCAGGTCAGTTAAGGGTGCTGGTCATATAATTTCAGAGATCACAGGATCAAGCCCTTTCCCTTGCCACTACATATAGTTAGATTCGTTCCTCAGTGGTCCTGGGATAAACTTTTTGGTTTATGCTACTAACAATATATCGCTAAGCAACTGTTCTGCCTCCTGCCAGTTGGGATTTTTAACAATGTGACTGACTCGTGACTGACCTTCTCTATTACAAATATGGTACTTTTTTTCATTTCAACTATCGTAATAAATCATAAGCCGTCCACACACCACCTGCCTCGATTAGCCTTGCTATTTGCAGGTAGTGTGATATTGTATATTTAATGTAAGAAATAAAGATGTTGTTGTTGTTGTTGTATTTTTACATTAATTTCGTCTTTGTTTTCTGTTACACTGGTTCTACCATTTGTTTACATTATTGTATATTAGATATTAGCAGTAACAGACCTCATTGGGGAGTGGTTGGAATTTTATTTTAATATTGAATTATTTTGGATCCTAATGAGGTAATTATATTGATGGTTGCATGCAACTTACATAATACTTACTGCGAGTACATTGAGCCATACCTGATCAAATCTACATCATCTATTAAGCCTCCATTTTTAGTGTAAACTGCAACTGCTTTATGGAGACCAAGCTTGTACTGAGCTGAAAGAAGCAAGTCCTTAAGAGTACCAGGAACAACAATCACCTTCAGTGGGAAAATTATACAATAATTATTTAATATGAATTGTGAGTAACAACCAGAGTCTTATGGTATAGCACTGTGCATAAGGAGCCTAGGAATAAGTCTGATGAACTGTTCTAAAGTAGGAGATGATGTGGTCAAATGGTTGGCACATCAGGGATTACTACAAACCTTGAAGGGTGTTAGACTGTAATTGACACTGGGTCATAATTGAGGGAGGGAGAGAATTTGTAGAGAAAATCAATATTACAAGAGTGTGTATACTGGGTTTACAGGAAAGTGCTAACAAGAGTTTAAAATGCTTTCATTCTTATCGAGTGAGTGTAGGTCTTTGATATCATTGCTACGATCAATTGACACCTGTCAAAACAAGGTATCTGCTGACAAGTATCATGTGACCACATTGCAGGCTCAAGTCTACAACTCATCGAGGTCACCTATTATTTTGAAGTTCACCGCTGACCAAGTGCTGGTTTGGATTGGATCACGGGCTCCTGTCAGGTTAACTTGTTGAAAACAGGGCAGGATTGTTTGGAAGCTGGTTAACGCTAGCCCTGGATTAAAATTTATTCGAATTATAACTTTTTCTTCTATACAAATCTTTTATGCTGTTTATTTTTGTGTATATGGTGATTTTAAAACTCAAAACAGAAAGCCAAACAATAAACAGAAAACCTCACTGCAAAGTTACAAAACTCAAATCAAAATTCTACCTTTTCCTGCATGGGTTAGCTTAATCGGGCATTGAACAACTTGGTCAAGGAGCTACGCTTTTAGGCTTGTTTAAATCTATATATTATTTTTTGTTTGTTTCCCGGAATCCTGCCCGCGGGATAGATACAAATTAAGATTATGCAAATAAGGGAAAGAAATGAAGAGGGGAAAAGACAGAGACTGCTCGACTATAATTAAAACAAAGAAGTCCCCAGAACTCAAAAATGAGGGTACAGTTTCGAGTTATGAGGATGCTTTGCTTTGGAGTTCTGGATACTTCAATTTCAAGTCTAGGTTCATCGCTTTCGAGCTTTGGAACTTCGTGCCGAGGTCCACGTTTTCAACGCGCTATCGAACTCTTCTTCGCCTCCAACTGTGCGTTAATAATTAAAGGGAAACAAAAATCAAAATCGTACCTTCCCTGCTACAGGCGCACGTCCCTTGGCAAACACCGTCACCCTCTTTTGAACACATTGGGGCATATTTCATTAGTTGAACGAAGTCGTTAGGAGATTCCACATATTGTGAGCAGAATGTTTGCGAAGCAAGAAAACAGTCAGGCGCATGTTTGTCGAGAACGAGCATTCGTGGGCTCCAGTTTCCAGTCCCTCTCAAATTGTTACCTATCATAGCCTGCGCGTTTTCTGCGAAAAATGCGGAAAGCTTTAGAAGGTGAAACCAAAACAGCTCTAAACCACCTCGGAAATCCTTGCTGGTAAGTCTTACTATAACACAATTTAAATGTAAGCTGACTTTTATAGAGCAGGCAGGATACACGCTTACGATCGCCCGCAAATTCATCGTTGAGATCAAATTTGCGTCGAAATGTCATATCTTATAAGGTACAGGTAGCTTTAATTTTACTTTGACCATTCAACGTTTTCTCGTAGTGAAAGAGTTAAGTTTGCTTTTGCTCAAATACACTGGTCTTTAAGATGTACTCGCGTTAATTAATTCCAAATGAACGCATTGTACTCTGGATCCTCCTTGGCTTCAGAACATAGGATCTTTCCAGTGGAATAATGGAATTTTTTAAAAAAAATTAAGCTTATGAATATGAATATGAATATCAATTTAAGCCTATAAGTTTAGTCGTCTTCACTTACAGGCCATATTTCCCCAAGCTGTATGCGAGTGTAGCTGTAGCCACAGCATTCTGGCATTCACAGTGCATATGTAGGAAAAAATCCTTCATATCACATTAATTTATTCAATAATACTTCAAATACATGATATGAATTACATTGTGTACTTCCTCTTGTTGTAACTCTAAATTTTGTGTAGATCATTTTGTTGGGATTATGGCGAAACCTACCGGACATCTGTTGCGTCAACTCAGGTCATTAATGAGAAGTAAACATCAACTTGCTGAAGCAGTTCAAGCATACATTATCCCATCTGGAGATGCCCATCAGGTTAACTAATCATGATCAGATAATTATGCACAATTATTTTTTGCAATGAATTAACCTTGTAATGAATTTTGGTTAGAAAATCTGGAATGAAAATAGCTGTAATTTTTTTTTCACTATTTTCCAAAATGTTGCAAACAGGATGTGAAGTACATTGTATAATGGACTTAATCTCGAAAAAAATATTGAACTCCAGCTTGCCCTTGAGATTAGCTAGATCAAATTTTGCTTTCCCTGGGCAACTAAATTGTAGTTTACTTTTTCCTTAATTTTGCACGCAGATGCCTAATGCCTGGACCCTTTTCCATTTAGAAAGTACATGTACAGTACAGTGAAAATAAGAAGTTACTTGCTTGGCAAAAAATGTTGTTGCCTTGGACAACTGGACAGCATTTTTTGAGACCTTGTTCATAAATATATTAGAAGATGCCAAACAATTTTGGTTTCATTTCATCAGAAGACGTTAATATTTTTATTTGCCAGTCTTGATGAAACGAACTCATTCAATTGATAGTGTTTTGTAATTACAGAGTGTGTTGCTTATGATATGAGATAATAATAATAATATATAATCTAGGCCTTCAATAATCACTGTGAAAATTATGCAATATACCACATTTCTCAACTTATTATCACAGTTTATTACTAATAATTATAATTTGCAGAATGAATATCTTGCTTCATGTGACCTGAGAAGAGAATTTATCTCTGGCTTCAGTGGCTCAGCAGGTATAAAATGGAAACAACCAAAAAAATGAAAACAAGTTAGAATAAGAACATTAGAACCACAAACAAAAATAAAAATAATGTAAAGGTCTATATCTCAACAGGCCTTTCCAAAACACTCCTCCTCTTTCAGTTTGTACCATCAACCCTTTGGATCCACTTCTAGACAGAGTCTGTGAGAATCGAGTTTGTTGTCAAACTTCAAAACACGTTCCCTCAGGCTCTGTTGCAATGCAATCTGAAAACCAGGATCACCCCATCTACATGTAGAGTCCATTTGATCAAACACTAGGCAGGGGTTTCGTTGACGTTTTCAGTATCAGGAAAGCTGGTTTCACAGATGCGCTAAACATTTTAAACTTAACTTCTTTGAAACTTTCCCGCAGGTGGTCAAACCAGATGGCAGAAATCTTCTGCACATCCGTTTAATGTTCACCAGGTGCCAGCTTGTAATTGATGAAATCCCGGGATTAGAATTGCTTAATTTGGAATTTCTTGTAGGTACTGCAATTGTCACAGAAACCAAGGCAGCACTATGGACAGATGGACGGTATCATCTACAGGCTGAAAAGCAGTTGGATTCAAATTGGACTTTGATGAGGGATGGTATGTATTGTACCACATTTTTGACTAAGAGTATAGACAGTTTTGTTTGGCATGGACACTTACATAGCACATAGTTACAATCTTTTAGTTCTTGGCATGCTCCTTGTTTTGACTATGTGCTTTTTAATTTCATACCATTGCAGGGTTACCTGACACTCTCTCTCAGGAAGACTGGCTTATTCAGGTACTGATAATTACTAATAATATTCTTAATCTAAAATTTACTCCTATAATTATATATCTGGCATGTTATGGCCAACCTGAGGGGAAAATACAACTCATGTAGAAAAAGAGGGGCAAAAATGTATTTAATACCTTACATGTGGACGTACATTGGCCTCATGGTTAGTGCGTTTGGGTCAAATAAGGCATTCAGAGAGATCAAAAAGATATCTAGACATGTACATGTATTTATTTTATTATTTTTTTCTCCTTCCTCTTTTCTTTATTTTTCCTACAACCGATCTAAAGCGTAATTTATAATCTTTTTAACTACTCAGCTCATTTAGTTCTTACTATTCTGAGTAGCTTTTTTGCTTAACTTATTTTTTTTGCTGTATGATATTTTATGTAGTAATCAAAATGAATGGTTGTTGCTTTTGTCAATAATTAATGTCTGAAATGACATTAAATTAATTTATTTTATAAAATGCACTTTTAACCTGTGTGGGTGCAGTCTAGCTTTTTACATGCATGTACTGTAGGTGATGTTTAGAATACATGACTTTTTGTACTTCTTTCGCTTTTGGCAAATTGACTTCTGAAATAGTTTGTTTTGTTTTCTTTTGTTTTATTATTTAAAAGTTAATGAATTAGGAGTGACTGTTTGTTTATTATAATAAATTATGAAAGGTAAATTGTACAGTTTTTTTAAACTAGGGCACTTAATATTTTTTTGGGTTGAATTCTTAACTCTTCATTCAGATTTGTTTGACTTTATTGTAACATGCTTTTGATCAATATGTTATAGAATTAACACCACTGATTGAATGTTGTTTCAGCACAAGGGTAAGACTTTTAGAAGACCTTAAACGTACAGCTATATTCTTGAACATGCATGTAACATTGGTAATTAGTCAGTAAAACTTATCCTGACAGTACATGTATATTGGGTAGTGAAGCCTTGGAGCCAAGATTGGCTCATAGCTGCCTGAGCTTATCCCGGTTTCTGTAGCATGAAGCAGCTAGAAGTATCTCTACTTCCCCTGGATAGAATGCTAGTCCACCACAGGTCACTCCCCCGCAATTTTGTTAGGTTTCCCCAACAATTCACGTGCACCAGTACCCAATTATACTCCTGGGTGAAGAGAGGCATTGTGAGAGTTAAGTGTCCGGACCACTTTCCCAGAGTCGAGCCGGAGTCAAGTGCACTAACCATGAGGCCACCCTGCCTCCCACTATATTGAGTAGTATGTCAGTTTAAATTGTGTTTGTTACAGGAGTTACCAACTGGATCAAAGGTTGGGATTGATCCATGGCTCATTACTCATGGTAAGATTCTGGTTTCACCTATCGTACAATTATAATACTGTAAAGTTAACACACTTAGTTGAAGTTGGTGGCAGTCAACCTTAAGTAACTGCACCTTAGCTGTATGTACAGTGATAGTTTATAATTCCAAAAGTTTGCAGGCCTGATTAGGTCATTCCACAGTATTCAGAGCAAAACCGAGATAATAATTTGTGACTAAAGTACAACTGGTTTACATGTATAAACAGTTGTTTTTCATTGACTCTTTGGCTCATCTCAGTGGCAATTTATAAGCTAGATACAAAATTCATGCATTGCCCTTGAAGTTACATGTAGTCTACTGATGTTTTATACTTTTTTTCAGGAAAGTGGTCCAAAATGTCTCAGGTAGGTGTTAATTGTTTTTACTGTTTTTCCTCAATAATTATGATCACAGCTCCTGACTTGAGGGAGATACTTTAAGAGATGGAGAATGAAGGGACCTAGCTATAGGGTTCAAACCTTTAAGACACCCTAAGCTCCTCATCTGGATCTGCAGTGCATTGACTGTAAAATCTATAGAGTGTGTGCATGTGACATCTTCAAATTCTCAAATCCAAAACTAAAGAGCCACTAATTAAAAGGTTTTATCCTCATCAGGCATAAGAGGTACTGCAGTAATGTTGTACTAATGTATTAACTTTCCAGCTCAATAGCATCCTTTGTTTGGAAACCAGCCCATTTTGAATTTCAAAGTTATGGCAGTGCATGACATAAAGCTAAGATCATGTTTGGTGAAAAATGTACTCTTATCTGGTGATTTTTAGCAATTTGCTTGACTTTGGAATGTGTAAACGTTTTGGTTCTGTTCAGACAATTAGTTGACTAGATCGCCAAAGTAAGTTCCAAATCTTTACAGTATTTCCTGACCGCCATATTGGAAGACCAAGGAGGTCCTCGAACATGGCGGGTCAATACTAAGCTCTAAATTTTGCGCATAACATTTCAACGATATCTCAACTTTGGGACAACACACACACGTTAAACTTGGAGAACTGTCTTAAAGTTTATATGTATGTATCGCCTTTAATGTCACAATTTGTTGACTTTATCCACTGCATGGTTTTTGATTTCATTTTTTATTGCGTGGCTCTATACGTCTTGTAATGATTTCTATGTGATTGTACATTACTTGTTAATAGTAAATGGTAGGAAATGTACAATGTATTGTAATTATTAAATTATAATAATTATTTTTAATTAGCAGAAAAAGTTATTTCAGGATTGTTGTATATGAGTTGTATCATTTATGAATAATAACTTTTTTTTTCAATTCCATATGCAAATGTAGGTGCTGTTGTCAGCAGGTTTATCTCTAGTGTTTACAGAGAAAAATTTGGTTGATCTTGTTTGGGAAGAGCACAGTCGACCTGACCCGCCCACTGCAGGTCTCATGGTGATGGACATTTCTTTTACTGGTTAGTGCTGCTGCCAAAAACAAAATACAGTTGAACCTCTACTAACTGCCCCTTCTCTGCAATGGCCACTTCTTTATACAACAGTCAACCCTCTACATTGGCCTCATCTTTACAACAGCCATCTTTCTATGATGGTCACCACTCTACAATGGCCATCTCTCTTTAATGGCCTCCTCTCTACTAACAACCACCTCTCCTCTACAAGGGCCACCCCTCTACAATGGCATCATCTTTACAACAGCCACCTTTCTACCACAGTCACCTTTCTACAATAGTCATCTCTCCTTAACAGCCACCTCTCTTCAAGGGCCACCTCTCTACAATGGCGACTTCTGTACAAGACCATCTTTGTACAACAGCCACCTCTCTTACAACAGCTATTTTTCTTGGTTTGTCCCAGTGGACAGTCTAATATTTGCTTAATTAACAGCCACCTTTCCAGAATGGCAACAGCCAGTAAAGCACAATCCAACTGCCAATTGAAAATAACTTCCTGATAGTTAAAAAAAGACAGGTATCATATTATATCCCTACCTCCCCATAATGGCAACCTCTCTACAATGACTGCTTTCCTTTGTCCCCAAGGTGGCTATCGTAGAGAGGTTTGACTGTATCTTGTTACACAGAATCGTCTTTATTGTAGACTACATGTACATCTAGTGCTGGGCTTATGATAGTGAAGGTATTTAAGAATTTGAGTCCATGTGTCTCAAGAGAAGCCACTTGCTTTTTACATGCTACCCTCATTCCAACTGAAGAGTGTGTAAATCAAATGGGTGGAGATACATGTATTACTTGGGACAATGTGCCAAGGAATGCTGTGATTTGAAACCTGGGACTGTGAGAATGATATCCAAAAGGCAGAGTCTGACTATGTGTAAACCAGAGTTTGCATTGGCCTGTGGAACTACTACCGACGTGCAATGAAATTTGAGTCTGACAGCCTTAATCTAGTGTATGAAGTCTTTTGGCTGATGTCCCGATTCTGATGAAAAAAATATAATTCTTGATGTTGACCTGTGTTCTCTCTTCCATTTGCATTACACTCTGCTGATAAGTTTTCAGTACCACCATCATTAGTCAGGTCTTCATTAGTCGCTGGCCTTTGTATGCTGATTGGTAAAGTGTTTTCAACAGGTAAAAGCTGGCATGAAAAAATTAAAGAAGTACGTGGAACACTGACCAAAAAGAAAGCTGATGCTCTGGTGGTTACAGCTCTCGATGAAGTTGCATGTAAGGAATCTAACATATGTTTTAAATGTCTATAATATCTCCTACAGGGCTTTTACGTGTGCGTGAGTCTTGACGAAAAAAAGAAGAATTTATCAACTTTAGAAGGTCCGCCTCTAAGTCTTGTTTTCAAGGACAGAAAAGGTCGCAAACCAAGATTTTGTTTTTATGCTAATATCTATGCTTTGTTGAGACACCAAAACCGTAAAAACGCTGTTTGACCTGTAAGTAAGTACTCAGGGATTTCAATAAAGTTTGAAGTAGGCAGCTAGTTTGAGAAGAGTAGGCGACGGTATTGACAAGGGGCCGCAAGGCCCGTTTTACTAGGGGGGTCTGGGGGCATGCTCCCCCAAGAAAAAATTGAAATCTGGAAGCTCTGAAACACTATTTCCAGCGTTCTGGGCATCAAATTGTGTATAAATATAAGTACAATTTCTTAGCGCAATGAGGCGTGACCTTGATCTCGAAATTGAGGTAAAAAGTACATCCAAGCCCATCAAAATAAATTTTAATTTTGTTTGAAAGGATCGTTCTTTAATTACTTCAATTTAGGCAGAAAGTAGCCGACGTCTCTCATCGAAGAAGCCGACGCTCTTCGTCGGACATCGGTGCTTATTGAAACCCCTGAGTACTATTATGTATTATCGACCTAACCCTAAGCAAAATATACTCATCAGGAATGAATGTCTTAGAGGAACTGAATAGTGAAGATCTTCAATCTGAGGCTTTCCTTCTCTTATTTTTGTTGTTAGGGCTTTTTAACTTGAGAGGTTCTGATGTGATTTACAATCCTGTGTTTTTTGCTTATGCTTTGATCAGACAAGATGAAGTGAAGTAAGTTCTGTGCTATATTTAGTTGTTAAGCATTTTGGGACCGATTGTCACTTCATTCTACAGAAACTTGAGATAAAAGTCGCCTAGTACAGTAGGACTGAATGATGTGGACTTTATCTGCCTTGCTTGTTGGTTCAGTAAACATTTGAAACGTGGTCAAAAGTTTGTAGCATTAGATAATGTACTTTCCGTTGGATGTAATGATGATGATGATGATTATGATTATGATGACAGAACCTTTATTTAAGTGTCATAAAAAGGATTCTAATACATTACAGTACTAACTGGGGACACTAAAACAAAGCTATTTAAAATAAAGTAAAATTATCCTAATTTTTTAAAAAAAAATCTCAGCTTCCTAAACTTCTCAAAAATCACAGTGTACAATTTATATCAATTTAACAATATAAAATTTTAAAATTTTTAAGACATTATAAAATTTTTAAGCATTAGCTAAGGGCGGTGTTCAATTGAGTGCCGTAAAAACAAATTAAGCCAAAACTAAACCAATTGCCACTCAACCAATCTCAAAATCGTAATTAAACCAAAACCAAACTAATTGCCTGTTTACTTTCGCCACTTTGTTAAAAACTGGTTTAACATGTCATGATAAAACATGATCTTTTGTAATGTTTTCAAATATTACGCCAATTTTACGTGACACTGATTTATTGCCAGTCCTTTGAAGTTTTGGCAGACCGTGAGGTGAACTTTCGCACTCAATGCATCTTATCGTTGGTATCTTTTTGTAGACGCCATGAAAGTGTTTCCAGTAGAGAGAAAGCGATTCCTTGTTTGAATAAAGCATTTTGATATCGCCATGAAACGACGCTAAACTGTGTTTTATGTAACTCAGTGCTCTGCGAAACGACAAATCGTGCAACCTTTTTGACGGCCCATGATCTCAGGTACCCGAGACAACCCTCCTCTCGGCAACTTTATCGCGCGTGTATAGGTGAAAACGCAGTCCCTGTAGGCCGAGTTAAAGTTGACCCTGTATGATTATTTATAACCCTTATTGAATAATCAAATGTACAGATATCCCTCTTTCTTTGGGTTTCCCTCGGTCACTCGATCACAGTGGGTTTTATCAAATTGATTTTCATCTTTGATACGAATCCTAAATCTAGGCATTACGTGACACTCGCCGCGCCAGGAGGTGTCTCGGTTAGGCCAAAGCGTTTATACAAAGAAAAGTTGTCCCGTTTGCTAGGGTTACCCTATACCTGCCGAGGCGAGACAACTCGCCCACCCGAGTTGCTCCGCCCCCCGAGACGGGTTTGCGATCTGTAAACGGTGGGTTGAATTTTGCAAAGAAATAAGCTAAAAGTTACCTCGGCCATAGTAACTCGGGGAAGGATTGCGTCGGGCACCCGAGACCATATAAATGGGGCTTTGCATTCCAGCATTGGATCATAGTTTTCCATGAAGTGTTCCTGATTAGATGCAATGTCTTACGGCACCAAAAAATTTTGGGCGATTTTAATTTCGAACAAGGAAAGCGTGCGAAAAAAAAAAAACAGTCTGAAATGTTTACAGTACAGTATATAACTTTCCAGTCCGTAATTTCTTGGGCGACACCATCACACGGCATTCAAGGCCAATGTACATGATTTTTAGAGCCGGAAGTCTGATTAGGCCCTGCTCAATTTCTTTTATCACTTTGTGGCTCGAACTCTATAGCTAGTCGAGACACTGCTTAAGATAAGTAACAGCTTGGTAGAATTTGTGCTATTTTTTCTTTGATGTATCTGTACAATCTCGAAGGTGCAGTTTAACAAATTGACATCAGTTTCCATGCATCTGGCCTCTTATTGATGATAAATTGTGTCATAACATTGTCAATGTGGCTGTGGAACCACAAGCCGCAGGGGAGTCGTTCCGCAATAAACTTTGACAATGGTATGACGAAAGTTATCTTCAATAAGAGGACAGACGCACAAGAACCTGACGTCAAGTTGTTTTGTTTTGTTTTGTTTGTTTGTTTGTTTGGTTTTTTTTTTTTTTTTTTTTTGCAACAACAAAACCCCAGAATGGTCAATTGCCGGGAATAAATGAGGGGAAAAGATGCCGCAAACTTGCCGTAAACAAAGATAATTGAATTTTATTCAAAAGGACGCGAGCATTGTTAATATCTTTCCTCGCTTTTCAATTGGGTACTTAAAAAAGTCAGGAAAATTTCATTGGTTAACAAGTTTATCATGAGTTTGACGTTTCGCATTTAATTTCGCGTGAATTAAACTTTTATCCGTCTGTTTGCTTATTGATGATAAAAATGAGCCAGTCAGCGCGCTATAGAAATTAGACAATTAATTACTGTAAAAAAAACCTTTAATTTTCACACACTTTTCAGTCCAATTCATGTTCTGTAGGTGTAACATTACTTTAGCTATGTTTTAGCACTTTGTCCGAAATTTTTTTCTAAAATTTGTCCGAAATGAGATGAATGGTCCAAAATTTTATACCTGGCACGAAATTGGATAGAAAATATTGGTGGAGTTTTTCTTATCCTCGACTATCTCGACTGCCTTTCATATACACAAAATTCTTTCCTTTGGGGCTTTACGTTAACGTGAGTATGTAAGTACTTGAGTGTAACGTAAAAGTGAATATGTAAGTAAGTACACAAAAACTCATTGTTAAAAGAAGGGACTCCTATTAGCCTAACCAGCACATACCTGTAGCTTGTTAACAAAAGTATGAAACGTGGTTAAGTTAGGCTTAAGATTACACTAGAACATCGCACATACAACGTACTCTTTCTACAAGCGTTGTAGCCCTAACAGTATATGAGCTTAACAAAGAAGCGTGTTATTTAAAATTGAGCTCATTGCCAAAACTCAACTCAACTCTGCTCAGCTCTATCGAACTCCAGCCTACTTTACTAAGTTCAACCCAACCAACTCTTACTAGTAAACCCTCTACTATACTGTAGCAACTAAACTTAGTAAGCTCTACCAAACTCTACCCAGCCAACTGTACTACATCCCCCTACATTTACGGAAGCAGGTCGTTTCGCCCGATGTCCTGTTCGCCCGGACTGAGAGTCTATTCGCCCGGAGTATGAAGTCGTTTTGCCCTAGGATTAAAAATAAGTCCTTTTCTACTTCATCCACTGGATCTAAGGATAAAGAGAATCAAGTCAAGTTCAAGATTTTTTCCTGATCTATCCTATGACGAGCCTAACACATATAAACAGGCGAAAAAGGCGTGTGAATATTCCTCGTTCTAAAAAAGGCGCCCATGAACATACCATAAGTGTGGACTCTCAGTCCTAGCGAAACCACTTCATACTCCAGGCGAAACGACTCCGAGCGAACTACCCCCGTTTACAATTTAACGTAACACTACCAAACTCTACTATAACATGACAACTCGACTCAACTCGACTTGACTCAGGTCGAGTTTACTCTACTAATCTCCACCCAACTCCACACTAAAACACTTTTTCATCGCGACGCCACTCTACTTCACCAGTACAATACAACTGGACTGTACTCAACTTGACTCAGCTCGAGGTTACTCTTCTAAGCTCGACCCGACGCCACTAGAAAACTCTTTTTTCAACTCTACTCCACTCTACTACACTTATAGAGAAATAAACTTAACCTTACCCAACTTTACTATACCATTACAACTACACTCTACTCGACTCAACTCAACTCAACGGCACTCTAGCTTACTCTAATAAGCCCGACTCAACTAGACCCAACTCTAAAACACTTCTTCAGCTCCACTCCACTCTACTACACCTGTAGAGAGCTTAACTTAACTTTACCAAACTCTACTATACCGTCACAACTCAACTCGACTCAGCTAGACAGGTACTCGAGCTTACTCTACTAAGCTCGAGCCAACTCGAGCCAACTTTAAAACACTTTTTCACTTCACTCTACTACACTTCTAATTAACTTAAATCAACTCTACTGTACCATCACAACTCAACTGGACTCGACTTTACCCAGGTGTTTGGCACGCAAGCTTACTTTATTAAGCTTGACCCAACTGAACCCAACTCTAAAACACTTTTTCATCTGCACTTCACCAACACGACTACACTCTACCATCACAACTTGACTCAACTCCACTCCACCATTACAACTCGAGCCATCTCGATTCAGCTTAACTCTACCAACACAACTATACTCAACCATCACAACTCCACTGAACTCCACTCCACCAACACAACTATACTCTACCATAACATCTCGACTCAACTCTACCAACACAACTAAACTCTACCATCACAACTCCACTCAACTCGGCTCAATTCCACTCAGCTCTACCAACACCACTAAACTCTACCATCACAACTCCACTCGACTCAACTCAACTCTACCAACACAACTATGCTCTACATAACATCTCGACTCAACTCCACTCCACCAACACAACTATACTC
>JAHPZR010020818.1:0-7500 GCA_019787425.1 Platygyra sinensis | reverse complement strand
AGATCTTTGCAAGGAAATTGAGGATCCTCAAGATCTGGCAAGATCAGTAAAGGATCCTTGAAGATCCTCAAAGATCTTGATAAGATCTGCAAAGGGTCATCAAAGATCTTTGAAGATCCTTAAAGACCTTGGCAAAATCTTGGTAAGATCTGCAAAGGATCGTCAAAGATCTTTGAAGATCTTCAAAGATCTTGGCAAGATCCACAAAGGACCCTTAAAGATCTTTGGTAAGAACATTGAAGATCCTCGAAGATCTTGGTAAGATCCGCGAAGGATCCTTAAAGATCTTGGAAAGATCTGCAAATTATCCTTAAAGATCTTTGAAGATCCTCAAAGATCTTGGCAAGAAAATTGAGGATCCTCAAGGATCTTTGAGGATCCTTAAGGATCTTGGCAAGAATTTTTGAGGATCCTTGTTAAGATCCTCATAAGGATCCTCAAAGATCTTAATGAAGATCTTTGAAGATCTTTAAAGATCCTCAAAAGATTTTCACCAGGGATGGCCTATAGACCAAAAATGTCAAAATATCATTTATTCAGACACTCTACACCTTGCTAGAGGCTATTGCACAGAATGGCTTAAAAATCAACCAAAGATAGCCTTGGCAGAACTCAGCAGCTCAGTGCAGGCATGCTGTCAGTGAAATTCTTGCTTGCTGCCATTTTCTTAGCCACTGAACATTACAGTGTATTAGTTTTGAGATTGGTATAGACTTTCTGAAAAGTTCTTCGTCTTGTTTATTCCTTATCCGCCGGGAAAAAGGACTTTTCCTACTTGATTGGCGCCAATTTTAGCGACCCAAAAACGGGTCGCTGTGCTTTAACCAATCAGAGGTCCCCTAGATATCCCTTGGGGACCGAATTGTCAAACTATGCTCAACGACACGTGACTTGCGGTTAAACCCATTAAATTAAAGAAGCTTCAAAGGCCCCGCGCACAGAATATCATACATTGCATGACTACCATCTGGAAGAAAACAGTGGAAGCATATCTGTCTGTAAGAAATGTGTTTGTTTCCGCGCTAACTGGAGCTGGGAAAAGTTTGACTTTTGAGCTAGCTAGAATCTTACGAACTACAGTTTCGTTTTTGTCTGGCAACTTGGCACAAAATGTTTGTCAAAAGTGAACCTTCGCCACTATATACTCCTTCCCGGCGATCAATTCAAGATTCAAACAAGCTTTGGTCAATTTTCATGTAAAATCTTTCTTCGTAATCACTTTAGTAGAGAGTAAACAAATTTGCTCCTTTGATTGACGCAGGAAAACCCACACACACTCAATTATTTTGGTCAATCGGCGGGAACCAATTCTTCCACCATTCAATTCAAGGACTTCCAATGCAATCTGAGACACCAGTTCCAAGTCATGCCACTCCTCATTTTTTGGCGCAAAACGCAAATGAAAGCCCTTCAAGCGAGACAAGTCGACCTCTTGCGACTTCGTCGCTCGCTCGGCTACTTCGCGGCCTAACATATTCCACAATGAAATTCATGAGGTCGGCTTGTGGCAAGTCTAAGATTGGTACTGTGCCTGGAATATTTGTTTTGAGTACTCTACAAGCTGTTAGTAATAATGATGTCCCTTCATAAAAAAATTAGACCAAGGAGGTGAGACTGGTCAGAAATGACATACCGGTACTTAGTTTTAAAATTAAGATGTCACAATTAATCATCCAGATTTATAAAACTTTCACATTCTGTATTAACTCAGTGTTATGTGCCACGTTTGCTACACTGTATCTACACCTGTACCATCTCATATCCAACATGCACTCAAGTCTCATGGAATAATTGTTAGAATAATATAACCTGTTAATAAGATTAGTCATCCAGGAATTTAATACAATACTTACACAATACAATAATACAATACAATACTTAAAATTAAAAATAATGTAAAGTAGGAATGTACATCAAGATTTTTAATACCTTTGTCACCTTTGTATTGTCTATGAAAGATTTTCACAGGGCAAGAAATAGACCAATTTCAAATACATTAAAATTCAGTCTAAAACAATAGACCTCAGGCTCTTGGAAATGAATACAGAGTTTAAAGAGTTTATCCCCCAGAGCCCTTGTGCTAGGGTCAATTGTGCTAGACTGAATTTAAATGTATTGAAATTGGTCTATTTCATCTCGCTTAATATAAAGTCAAACAAAGGCCTGTCTCAAATACACAACTCAGTGCTATGTACCACGTTTGCTATCTACCAAATCATATCTACTGCATGCTCATGGAATTATTGTTAAATATAAATGAATAGTCGCCATTTGGCACAAAAAGATTCTTGAATATTTAATGTCCATGTACACATTACATGTATCTGTTCTGAGAAGCAAACAGTTTTCGAGGAACAGATAATGCCCAAGGATAAATAACCAAACCTATTTTCACGTCAAATGGCAGCTATTGTATTTGCTATCCTTCAAATCTTTTTCACAATACAAGCAGTCTTGAAAATTGGGGGAATATATAAACAATAGCCTCTATTTGGTGTGAAAATTATTCTAGGATATTTGTCCACGGACACTATCTGCTGCGAGAAGTGAACAGCTTTCCGAGAGCGTAGCTCGGGGAGAACTGTGAGCTTCGAGGAAACTGATTATGTCCAAGGACAAATTTCTGAGCATATTTCTCCCCCAAATGGAGGTTATTGTGATTATTATCCTTCAAATCTTTTTCACATCGTGCACAACTTTGAAAAGTGTGGAAAATTCTCGGATATTTCCAGTTTTAGCTGGGGAATATTCAGTCACATGGTGTGTTTAGAACAATCATGTCAGCAAAAATATTTGATGGATTATTAAACAAACTATTCACCGAAGTGGAGGTGGCTAGTGATGGATATTTACTAAGCCATGCAGCCGCGAGGTAATTATCCACTGCTAGTCACTGAAACTGAGGTGAACAGTTGTTTTAGTATACACTGTATACTACCGAAAACAGTGAGATAATATACACCACAAAAAATTAAGTGGCAGTCTCTCTAAAAGCGGTCCACTCGAC
Source organism: Platygyra sinensis (assembly GCA_019787425.1). Lineage (NCBI taxonomy): Eukaryota > Metazoa > Cnidaria > Anthozoa > Scleractinia > Merulinidae > Platygyra > Platygyra sinensis. Next base: position 4,493 of record JAHPZR010020818.1, on the reverse strand, counting down.
TTCGGGACCAAAAATAATTTTCCCTCATTTTTTGTCAGTGAAAAGGGTTTGGTTCATATATATAAAAAAGCAATTTATTATTTTCCAGTTTCTTATTTTTGCTTTGCTACGAGCCAAAATTGAATTTTGGCCGAACTGAGGTTGCCGACCGTGATCTGAAAGGTAAAATTCACTGATTTTGTGAAGCGTGCTACGTCCCCTAAAATGCAGCTCGCAGAATTTCGTTTTCGTAGAAGTTCTAAGGTACATTCATTACTTTGACTGACGAAATATGGAAACTTTTCGGAAAATTCTAAGCTTACCAGAGAGGCTGGAAGACACCCTACTCCGAGGCCTTTGTTCACCTACTAAAATTTAGCCAAGTTTGAGGAAGAAAATCTCAAAAGTTGGGTCTAAATGAAGGCTAAAAAGCACATCACAGTAAATTTCTTACCTTAATAAACCGTTCCATAAGTTCAAACCGCTGGGTATCTCCTTGGATTGCACGCGACAACAGATTAAAATCTGCCACAATCAGTGTATTTACACAACTATCGCTCGTGTCAAAGTTCATTTGCATAACCCTTGCACTCGGCAAAAATACGTCTTCTACCGTTCAGGTTCGTTTGTTGACATTCTAAGTAGTGGCAAAAAGCTTCCTTTGGTACTTGGATAAGCTGGAGATCCATTTTTGAGCTGCAGGTTGCGTTAAAGTTGATCAATTCAAAAGTAAATAATGGCCGTCACTAATTAACCGTAGCCATCGTCCTGATAAGCTCCTTTAGTACTTTCTCCCGCAGATCGACGTAACCCTAGGAGAAGGTAAAAGCAGAAAGTTTTCATTTACCGTTTTTATGACAACTGAATCCTGTACTACTACTACTACTACTAGCCACTAGGAACTTGAGGACTATGTGCGACAATGTTAAAAACAACAACAACGAACACTTGCCGGTTGATCTCTGAGAGGTGAGTTCGTCAAGTGCACCTGAATGAACACGACAGGCTTGCATGGAACCATGTTTTGCGATGAATGGTCTTTACTTCTGTTTCATGCTTGATGGATGCTTGTATTTTAGTATCAGCGCTTATGTAGCACTTAAAATGAACGTCGGGATCCGTTGATGCCACGCATGTTACACTATATAGCCTTTGTCACAATGTCACACAAGTTGTAACGTGACCAATTACCAGCTATGGAGGTATCCCCTGCCCTGCGCGCGCCGATCAATAGATTTTTTTACGATAACCGCAGAAATCCTCGCGCGCTCATTGGCTAATTTTTATTGTCAATAAGCGGACAGACACATGAAATTATAAGAGCGGACAATTTGACAGTTTGTTATCGTAAAAAAGAAATTGATGTCAGTTTTTAATGTGCCTGTCCTGTTATTGACAATGGATTTCGTCATAACATTGTCAAAAAGATATAAGGAGTTGCTGGAAGTTGATATGCAACTGAAATTCATTTTTTTCTTTCCCTATATCAGCCGTTCGGCCAATGAATAAAATGAAGAAAATCAAAAGATAGGGCCAGGAAACTCAGCAGATGCTGAGAGAGCGATTTCTTGTTTTGTTGCTTATAGGACTAGTACCCTATCCTTTTTTTTCCTGAAGGATCCAGCATTGTTGGCCATAGTTCAGTCCCTGAAGTCTCCTTTCTTCCCGCCCCTTATAGGGGCTGAACCCGGGCGAACGAAACGAGAGTCCAGGATAACTTGCATGCCCATGTTCAAAACGAACCAATCAAAAATTACTAGGTCCCAACCACGCTGCTCGAGTCAATGTCTCGCGCAATGCCTTTTTCAGCTCCCGCTCTGAAAAAAGTTCTTCTTTGATGTTGATATTGTGGTAAAAAACATAAAAATCGAAATATGTTTTTTTTGTGTCTGTACTCTTGTCGACAACGAGTACGCGTCATTACTCTTTTCCCAAACATTTTTTCTTTCGTATTGTTTCTACATGCATGCTGAGCGAGTTTGCAAGAGTTTTTTAATAGAAAGTCTGACGCGTACAAGTAGCTCATTTGCATAATGCAGCCCGTGCACTTTCAATTTCAGTTGTCAACAAATCTTAGCAAAGATTTCTCTCATTATCTTTAATGTTGTGGTAAAAGCAAATCGAATGTGGTTTAGCGTGGCAATGGTGAAATTCCACTGATTTGGGATTAATTAATTGGCATGTTTTTAACCAATCTGAATGCAGAAATTATTGCTTGCATGTTACTAATCAGAAATTCGCTCCACAAGCCAAATCTGTACATCCAAATATGGTTTTTCCCCCGATTCGGGGGGGAAAGATTGCGGCGTTCTCAGCATGCGCATGCAAGTTATCCTGGACTCTCGTTTCGCCCACCCGGGTTCATCCCCTATAAGGGACGGGAGGAAAGGAGAGTTCAGGGAGTGGACTATGTTGGTGGCCATAAAACTAGTTTGTCCTTGATTGTTCCGGCTTGCTAAACAAATGGCTAAGTGATGGGTCATGCACTCTTACCAGTACGGGACTCATGCAAGGGAGGGTGTAGGCCTTGAACAAAATTATCGTAAACTTACAGTTGGCATTATATAAAGGTGTTATTTGACAAATTGACGTCAGCTTTTCATGCGTTGTTCCTGTTATTGAACACTGAACTACTTTGACAATATTATGAGGAAATTCATTCACGTTTCCTTGAGCGTCGTGACATTGAATCCCATGGTTTTTAGCTGATCGCTCAGAAACAAGGGGCCCTACTGCTGAATAAAGTTGATAATTATACTCTATTCATGACCAAACGGCTGAAAAGCTTACCCTTTGGGAATGCACGTACCAATATAGCCCATATAATGGACTACCCCCGGGCACCCTCCTTCGAGTAAGGTAAGACGCCATGTCCCATCACTTAACTATTTTTTCGCCAGCCTGAGAAATCAAAGACAAACTAGTTTTATGGCCAACAATGCTGGATCCTTCCGGAAAAAAAAAGGATAGGGTACTAGTCCTATAGGCAACAAAGCCAGAAATCGCTCTCTCAGCATCTGCTGAGTTTCCTGGCCCTATCTTTTGATTTTCTTCATTTTATTCATTGGCCGAACGGCTGATATAGGGAAAGAAAAAAATGAATTTCAGTTGCATATCAACTTCCAGCAACTCCTTATATCTTTTTGACAATGTTATGACGAAATTCATTGTCAATAACAGGACAGACGCATTAAAAACTGACATCAATTTCTTTTTTACGATAACAAACTGTCAAATTGTCCGCTCTTATAATTTCATGTGTCTGTCTGCTTATTGACAATAAAAATTAGCCAATGAGCGCGCGAGGATTTCTGCGGTTATCGTAAAAAAATCTATTGATCGGCGCGCGCAGGGCAGGGGATACCTCCATAGCTGGTAATTGGTCACGTTACAACTTGTGTGACATTGTGACAAAGGCTATATAGTGTAACATGCGTGGCATCAACGGATCCCGACGTTCATTTTAAGTGCTACATAAGCGCTGATACTAAAATACAAGCATCCATCAAGCATGAAACAGAAGTAAAGACCATTCATCGCAAAACATGGTTCCATGCAAGCCTGTCGTGTTCATTCAGGTGCACTTGACGAACTCACCTCTCAGAGATCAACCGGCAAGTGTTCGTTGTTGTTGTTTTTAACATTGTCGCACATAGTCCTCAAGTTCCTAGTGGCTAGTAGTAGTAGTAGTACAGGATTCAGTTGTCATAAAAACGGTAAATGAAAACTTTCTGCTTTTACCTTCTCCTAGGGTTACGTCGATCTGCGGGAGAAAGTACTAAAGGAGCTTATCAGGACGATGGCTACGGTTAATTAGTGACGGCCATTATTTACTTTTGAATTGATCAACTTTAACGCAACCTGCAGCTCAAAAATGGATCTCCAGCTTATCCAAGTACCAAAGGAAGCTTTTTGCCACTACTTAGAATGTCAACAAACGAACCTGAACGGTAGAAGACGTATTTTTGCCGAGTGCAAGGGTTATGCAAATGAACTTTGACACGAGCGATAGTTGTGTAAATACACTGATTGTGGCAGATTTTAATCTGTTGTCGCGTGCAATCCAAGGAGATACCCAGCGGTTTGAACTTATGGAACGGTTTATTAAGGTAAGAAATTTACTGTGATGTGCTTTTTAGCCTTCATTTAGACCCAACTTTTGAGATTTTCTTCCTCAAACTTGGCTAAATTTTAGTAGGTGAACAAAGGCCTCGGAGTAGGGTGTCTTCCAGCCTCTCTGGTAAGCTTAGAATTTTCCGAAAAGTTTCCATATTTCGTCAGTCAAAGTAATGAATGTACCTTAGAACTTCTACGAAAACGAAATTCTGCGAGCTGCATTTTAGGGGACGTAGCACGCTTCACAAAATCAGTGAATTTTACCTTTCAGATCACGGTCGGCAACCTCAGTTCGGCCAAAATTCAATTTTGGCTCGTAGCAAAGCAAAAATAAGAAACTGGAAAATAATAAATTGCTTTTTTATATATATGAACCAAACCCTTTTCACTGACAAAAA
>JAHPZR010020816.1:0-31564 GCA_019787425.1 Platygyra sinensis | reverse complement strand
TGGCCCAGCTACTGGTATACTATCAGGCATTAGTATAAATGTACTAGCGTTCTATCACTAATGCCGTTCTCTTATTGCTTACGCAACTCACTATCTATTCGGTGTGTTTCTGAGAGTAGCGTAACAGTGCGCGCTTGTTAACAAAATGACGGCCGTTTCTGGCTTTTTCTAAGTTTGGAGAAGAGGATTTCCATTAAGTTTTAAAATTTCTAGTAGATTTTTACTTAAACAGTCAGATTTTTCGCTCTCTATTTCTATCGCGCGATAGTTGACTGGGGCTGCGCCCTCATCAACTATCACGCGATTTGCATTTTTTTTCATAGTTTTTCCTATGTTTTGTAAATAAATGTAGATGTTAACTTGTAATGTAATTTCTTAGAAAACAAAGCGAAGCACATTTATGGTTTCTTGACTTAAAAAAATTGAAAATATTGAAAAAGCGGTTACGCCCGTAAACAACTTTCAATTTGCCAGGGACAGTTCGATATTTCCAACTTTGCTTGAGCGTTAATTTCAGTAATCCACGGAAAAATGATCGGAAACCGTTATTTCTGTTAATTCCAGTTATAATTCTACTAAAACAAATCGATTAATTCATCTCTATTTCTATGAGGCGACTGTCAACTTCCACCTCTTAGAAAACTCGAGCTAATAATGCAATAGTCGATTACAATTCTACAGTTTTTACCCTGCGTTTCTCGACGCGTACTTGTAATAGCGAAAGTACTGTACATAGGTGACCCTATTTATTAATTGTTATATACTCCATAGAAATAAAGTCTTTATTTGTTTAAAGCCTTTCAGTTCTTTCCCTTTCATAGCATTTTTCCTAACTCCTTCATGTCATGCAATTGCATTATCTAGCAGATTCATTCCAAGGGAATTGTATAAGATTCTGCCCTCTTAACTCCAAACTGTTGCTTTCAATAAGGTTTTAGTTTTAATTGTCTTTAATTTCCTTTGTCCCCTACAAGTTAATGTACCGTTAATTAGTGTTTCCCCAACTAGAGATTTTTTTCCTTTCCGCATTAGTCAGCATCAAGTTGCGATGCACGGCACAATCCCTTGGCTCACCTTCATAAGGCAGTGAAAATGTTGGGAATTGAATACCTACTGAAAGTATTATAACATTGGGTATTCTTATTAGGTCGCCCTTCCATCCTTTTTTTTTACAGTGGAATTGCTTTTTCACTCCTCAATGCCTATTGTAGTAACATCAGCCCCAGTCAGTTTGAACTTCATCATTAGTCCTGCTTCATCAATTGGTATTCATTTTTAACTTCTTTTGACCATCTTTTGACTTGCTTTCAGCTTTAACCAATGTATTCCCAACATTGAAGAACCCTATTTTGCTGTTTTTGTTCTTGAATATGTTCCATCCTTTGTTATTGATATAGAAAGTTGCCATTGTTCGCGAATTGAAAAAAGAACTTTCATTCAGATTCTAGCATCTGCTCGGCACTTGGTATGTATGGCCGGGTGGCTACTTACACCCTCGGCCTCCATAGCTTTTCTACTTGGCATTGTTATTTTCTTGTTTGTACAACAGAGGAAACTGCATTACCAATTCTACAAGAATTCGTAAACCACTCGCCAGAGTCTAGTTTTTTACAAATTTTTCTCTTCTTCTATCAACATCCCGCTTGGTTTATCAGCCCGTATTATTCAAATTTCATACACTCCAGCAATTCCCATTTTGTCATTCGTTAATGTGGGGTTATGTAGCAGCTCGCCTAAGGTCTCACATGATTGGCTTGATACCCTTTGAGAGTACAATACAACAAACAACAGAAACAATGCCCCTATCCCTAAAACAATAACAGCTGCTACAATGATAACACAAAAGCAGCTTTGGACAGCTGCTACACCACTGTTAATGTGTGCCGAATAGAAAGGGTTTATTAAGAAACAACCGCCTTGACTTTGTGTCATGGCCCTTGTGTAAATTCAATACACCACTGTCATTACGCCATTGCTTCGGCTCACTCAAACTTGTACATTTTTGGTTTGCAGTGTACTCAATTTCAATAACAAACAGTTTAACGCTCTAATTGCTCTTAAATTATCGGTATTTGCCTGCACTCCTTTACTAACACTCAACTCGAAATTTGCAATAACGCACTTGTTAGCTTATTGCGGTATTGAACTTTCTCGTTCATTGTTAGTGCACGTGCTGGTACATCCCGTTAATTCACTCGCTCATTGCTTTAACCTTAAACTAACTATTAGAAACTTGGAATGTAATGCCGAAATTTCAAGTTTACTTTCAACTTTACACCTATATTACCATTTTTTTTTTCTTCGCAACTCACCTTTATCAAAGTTAGATTCCACTCTTCATGCATACTAAATTAATCCCCTTTCTTCCTTCTATAATTGTAAACCAGCAAATAGACACCATTCTTTTAAGGCCTTAAAGAACAGAACATGAAAGATCAATCAAGCTATATCAAATAAACATGTAACAAATTACTGCAGTTTTCACGCTTATGTCCCCCTATTTATCAGGACTTTCTTCATGACATTGTCACCGCACATTTGGATCAAGGAGCCTATAGGCTACTGGAACTTCAAAACTGAATTGTGACAGAAATCCTTATTAAAAGGCTATGATACTCCTTATTGAGAACACTTTAAGTCTAGCTAAAGACAAGAAACGCAAAGGGAAAGTACATGTAACATGTACATTAATCATTAGAAGTAATGTTATTGTTAAAGACCGGAAAATGGCAATTGCATACACCGAATGTCTAAGCATGCGCCTACTCACACAACGCTGGGTATTTCATCTTTTAAACACTCCCACCACCAAGTTATCCACTTTTTAGTGAATTTTTTTATTGTTTTACAACTCTTCTGTTTTTGGCGTACAAGGGTATTTAATAAGCATTCTTCTTTTAATCTTTGTTGTCTGCCTGAACCATACATGTCGTTCGAAAGTTATATTCCCTTGCCCTTTTCACTTCTCCACTTCTTCGCCTTGCTTTGGGCTCTTGTACTTCACGTAAACCTTTCGCGCCTTTGCCCAATCCCCTGGGTTTGTTTGCTATACAAACCACCACTTTCCAGTTGCCTTTTGTTAAGAAGCAGTAAGTGCCTCACTTATACCTTATCCCTTGCAGTTTGCCACTTGTTACTCACAATGTTTCTGGGAAAAGGAAAGTTTGTTTCACTTCTTACATTACCGTTGTATAATGCTTTCAACGAATTGCAACAACAGCTATGCTTTGTGTTAGTACACTGTCCTAAAGGGCCAGTCTGCACCCTGGGGTGTCCCTTCTTTCTACTATATAACTTGGGCTTTTTTAAGGATCCTCACCTGCCATTTTCGATCAACTAGCCCAAGTTCTTCCTTGAATTATACAATTACCTTTTTTTAACGCATTTTTTTTTCAGAGGTACTCAACAGAGGCACGGCAACATCATATCTATTTCTTTTAGAGAATACTGATAAAAACAAAGTACTATATATAAAGCTTTTATTTCCAAACACTTCAACATACGCTAAAGCCGGCTTTTCGCCACTTTGGCCTACACGAAAAGGCCTTTTGCCGTTATTTTTTATCTGCACAAATACAATAATTGGGTTGGCCGCTATGCCTCCAAAGGAAGATGAGACCAACGAAAAATAAAAAAAGAACTACAAGAAAGGATGTATGCGACATATGCGGAACAAAAACAAAGTCAGGACACGTGAAGTGTAGCAAATGCGGACAATGGAAACATACGAAGTGCGTTAAAATAAGCATAAGGGAAGCAGAAAAAAGAGGCTACAAATGCCCAACTTGTAAATAGAAAAAGTTGTCTGAAAATAGAAAATTTGAAGGGAGGCGATAAAGAAGTGCAGTAAGAAGTCTGATATTGAAATAAGACATTAACAAGTCAAACAGAGACATGACCGTTGAAGGCAGTAAACATTTACCATTTATGTAACAAATATACTATGTTTGAAATAAAATTATGTATGAAAAAAGGTTTCAATTCTGCGTATAGATGAAAAGCTGTAGCACAGATAACTCGATTTAGAAAACTAAAAAGTATACTACATTTAAGTAGATTTGAAAAGTAGGGTAGAGGATATACATATTACTATAAGGCATTGAAAATAAGGACCCGAAGAATTTAATTGAGACTGTAAAAGCCTAGTAAAATATGTCTCCATTTTTGGTTAGAATTTGCAATTCGTTAAGGTGTAGTCAGTGTGTTTGTCGGTATTCAAACATGCCGAAATTAAAAACAACACGAATGCGTGGTTTCAGGTATAGAAGCAACGGAAATTTTGGTAACTTCAAGTTTTGGTTTTGCACAGAAGGTAAAAGAGATATAACACTAATTGTAAGTGATGTGCAAAACGATTGTTCCACTGATTAAAACTTTTGTTGTGATGAGGTTCGCATTGAAGTTGCAGTAGTGATTTGTGTAAGGTCCCTAATTATGGCTGGTTTTCACTAACGCATAAGAATAAGCAAAAGTCGACATAAGCAGAAGCAGAAAGATGTTGATAATTAGCACCTTTTGATGAAAATCTTCCGTAATAAAAGCTCTTAAATGTAACACGGCATATTTCGAACAATGTTCATCATCAGAGAGATCAACTCTGATATGCCTATCTATATATAAACAGGACAAATGCTGGAAAAAATCAAATGCCCCGAGCGGGATTCGAACCCACGACACCTCGATCTCATGGAAGGTGCTCTAACCACTGAGCTACCGAGGCAACCACAATGGAGTGAGTCAAATATAAGCTACAAAGGAACATAGATTACCAGACATTTGCTCCCAGGCCTCTCGGACTGGGAATTACTTCTGTTGATCGTCGAGACAAAGCTCATCGGACCAGATGTTGTAGATCATACACATTAAATGTTACACGGCATATTTCGAACAATGTTCATCATCAGAGAGATCAACTCTGATATGCCTATCTTTATATAAACAGGACAAATGCTGGAAAAAATCAAATGCCCCGAGCGGGATTCGAACCCACGACACCCCGATCTCATGGAAGGTGCTCTAACCACTGAGCTACCGAGGCAACCGCAATGGAGTGAGTCGAATATAAGCTACAAAGGAACATAGATTACCAGACATTTGCTCCCAGGCCTCTCGGACTGGGAATTACTTCTGTTGATCGTCGAGACAAAGCTCATCGGACCAGATGTTGTAGATCATACACATTAAATGTAACACGGCATATTTCGAACAATGTTCATCATCAGAGAGATCAACTCTGATATGCCTATCTATATATAAACAGGACAAATGCTGGAAAAAATCAAATGCCCCGAGCGGGATTCGAACCCACGACACCTCGATCTCATGGAAGGTGCTCTAACCACTGAGCTACCGAGGCAACCACAATGGAGTGAGTCGAATATAAGCTACAAAGGAACATAGATTACCAGACATTTGCTCCCAGGCCTCTCGGACTGGGAATTACTTCTGTTGATCGTCGAGACAAAGCTCATCGGACCAGATGTTGTAGATCATACACATTAAATGTTACACGGCATATTTCGAACAATGTTCATCATCAGAGAGATCAACTCTGATATGCCTATCTATATATAAACAGGACAAATGCTGGAAAAAATCAAATGCCCCGAGCGGGATTCGAACCCACGACACCCCGATCTCATGGAAGGTGCTCTAACCACTGAGCTACCGAGGCAACCACAATGGAGTGAGTCGAATATAAGCTACAAAGGAACATAGATTACCAGACATTTGCTCCCAGGCCTCTCGGACTGGGAATTACTTCTGTTGATCGTCGAGACAAAGCTCATCGGACCAGATGTTGTAGATCATACACATTAAATGTTACACGGCATATTTCGAACAATGTTCATCATCAGAGAGATCAACATCTGGTCCGATGAGCTTTGTCTCGACGATCAACAGAAGTAATTCCCAGTCCGAGAGGCCTGGGAGCAAATGTCTGGTAATCTATGTTCCTTTGTAGCTTATATTCGACTCACTCCATTGTGGTTGCCTCGGTAGCTCAGTGGTTAGAGCACCTTCCATGAGATCGGGGTGTCGTGGGTTCGAATCCCGCTCGGGGCATTTGATTTTTTCCAGCATTTGTTCTGTTTATATATAGATAGGCATATCAGAGTTGATCTCTCTGATGATGAACATTGTTCGAAATATGCCGTGTTACATTTAATGTGTATGATCTACAACATCTGGTCCGATGAGCTTTGTCTCGACGATCAACAGAAGTAATTCCCAGTCCGAGAGGCCTGGGAGCAAATGTCTGGTAATCTATGTTCCTTTGTAGCTTATATTCGACTCACTCCATTGTGGTTGCCTCGGTAGCTCAGTGGTTAGAGCACCTTCCATGAGATCGGGGTGTCGTGGGTTCGAATCCCGCTCGGGGCATTTGATTTTTTCCAGCATTTGTCCTGTTTATATATAGATAGGCATATCAGAGTTGATCTCTCTGATGATGAACATTGTTCGAAATATGCCGTGTTACATTTAATGTGTATGATCTACAACATCTGGTCCGATGAGCTTTGTCTCGACGATCAACAGAAGTAATTCCCAGTCCGAGAGGCCTGGGAGCAAATGTCTGGTAATCTATGTTCCTTTGTAGCTTATATTCGACTCACTCCATTGTGGTTGCCTCGGTAGCTCAGTGGTTAGAGCACCTTCCATGAGATCGGGGTGTCGTGGGTTCGAATCCCGCTCGGGGCATTTGATTTTTTCCAGCATTTGTCCTGTTTATATATAGATAGGCATATCAGAGTTGATCTCTCTGATGATGAACATTGTTCGAAATATGCCGTGTTACATTTAATGTGTATGATCTACAACATCTGGTCCGATGAGCTTTGTCTCGACGATCAACAGAAGTAATTCCCAGTCCGAGAGGCCTGGGAGCAAATGTCTGGTAATCTATGTTCCTTTGTAGCTTATATTCGACTCACTCCATTGTGGTTGCCTCGGTAGCTCAGTGGTTAGAGCACCTTCCATGAGATCGGGGTGTCGTGGGTTCGAATCCCGCTCGGGGCATTTGATTTTTTCCAGCATTTGTCCTGTTTATATATAGATAGGCATATCAGAGTTGATCTCTCTGATGATGAACATTGTTCGAAATATGCCGTGTTACATTTAATGTGTATGATCTACAACATCTGGTCCGATGAGCATTGTCTCGACGATCAACAGAAGTAATTCCCAGTCCGAGAGGCCTGGGAGCAAATGTCTGGTAATCTATGTTCCTTTGTAGCTTATATTCGACTCACTCCATTGTGGTTGCCTCGGTAGCTCAGTGGTTAGAGCACCTTCCATGAGATCGAGGTGTCGTGGGTTCGAATCCCGCTCGGGGCATTTGATTTTTTCCAGCATTTGTTCTGTTTATATATAGATAGGCATATCAGAGTTGATCTCTCTGATGATGAACAAAAGCTCTTAATTATGGACATTTTACTCATTCTGCATGTGTTGGCTAATGCTTATGCTTATGGGCTAGTGAAAACCAGCCTAAAGACAAAAGGGTAAGAAATTGTGATAATATAGAAGATACATAAATAAGACAATTGGCTAAGTTTAAGGAATGCGCATTTCCCCAACCTTGAGATAATTGTACTAATGATTTGCGAAAATTAAAAAAGCAGAAAATGAAAACACAGTGTTGGTGTACCTCCTTTGGAGGTGAATCGAGTTGAGTGGAGTAGTGGAGGTATAGCATTGTTTGTAGTTAAGTTAAGTTAAGTTGTTTATGGGTGTAGTACAGTGGAGTGGAAATGAAAAAGTTTGGTAACCTTAGGTGCAGTTGCATAGGGCATGATAGAGTATGGTTGAGAGCCGTCGAGGTAATGAGTCGAGTAATTGTATAGGAGAGGAAAAAGGTATATAGAGTTGGGTCAAGTTGAGTAGAGCTTAATAGAGTATGGTGGAGAGCCTTCGGGTGAGTGGAGTTAACTAGAGTTTTAATGGTATAGGAAGTTAGAAAGGGCTTGCGTTGGGTCGAGTTGCGTTGAGCTTAATGAAGTAAGATGGAGAGCAGTGGAGGTGAGTAGAGTCAAGTAGAGCTATAATGGGATAGGAGATGAAAAAGTGTTTTAGAGTTGGGTCGAGTTGAGTAGAGCTTAATAGAGTAAGATAGAGAGCAATCTAGGTGAGTCGAGTAAAGTTGCGACATAATGGTATAGGAGATGAAGAAGTGTTTAATAGTTGGGTCGAGTTGAGTCGAGGTTAATAGAGTAAGGTCGAGAGCGGTCGAGGAGAGTCATGTCGAGTAAAGCTGTCATGGAAGAAGAAATGAAAAAGTGTTTTACAGTTGGGTCGAGTTGAGTCGAGGTTAACAGAGTAAGGTGGAGATCGGTAGAGGAGAGTCAAGTCGAGTAAAGCTGTGATGGAAAAGGAAATGAACAAGTATTTTAGAGTTGGGTCGAGTTGAGTCGAGGTTAACAGAGTAAGGTGGAGAGCGGTCGAGGAGAGTCAAGTCGAGTAAAGCTGTCATGGAAAAAGAAATGAAAAAGTGTTTTACAGTTGGGTCGAGTTGAGTCGAGGTTAACAGAGTAAGGTGGAGATCGGTAGAGGAGAGTCAAGTCGAGTAAAGCTGTGATGGAAAAGGAAATGAACAAGTATTTTAGAGTTGGGTGGAGTTGAGTCGAGGTTAACAGAGTAAGGTGGAGAGCTGCCGTAGAGGAGAGTCAAGTCAAGTAAAGCGGTAATGGAAAAGGAAATGACAAAGTGTTTTAGAGTTGGGTCGAGTTGAGAAGAGGTTAAAAGAGTAAGGTTGAGAGCGGTAGAGGAGAGTAAAGTCCAGTAAAGCTGTGATGGAATAGGAAATGAAAAAGTGTTTTAGAGTTTGGTCGAGTTGAGTCGATGTTAATAGAGTAAGGTCGAGAGCGGTCGAGGAGAGTCAAGTTGAGTAAAGCTGTGATGGAAAAGACAATGAAAAAGTGTTTTAGACTTGGGTCGAGTTGAGTGGAGGTTAATAGAATAAGGTGGAGAGCAGTGGAAGAGAGTAAAGTCGAGTGAAGCTCTGATGGAAAAGGAAATGGAAAAGTGTTTTAGAGTTGAGTGGAGATTAATAGGGTAAGGTAGAGAGCCGTTAAGGAGAGTAAATTAGGGTGAAGCTGTGATAGGAAAGGAAATGAAAAAGTGTTTTAGAGTTTGGTAGAAATGAGTTGGAGTTTAATAGAGTAAAGTAGAAAGCTATGGAGGTGTGTATAGTGGAGTAGAGCTGTGATTGAAAAGGAGATGAAAAAGTGTTTAGACTTCGGTGGTGTTGGGTTGAGCTTAATAGAGTACGGACAAGTGCAGTTAAGGTGAGTAGAATGCAGTCGCGCTGTAATGGTAAAGGAGATGAATAAGTGAAAAAAAGGTTGGGTAGAGTTGAGTTGAGTTTCATAGAGTACAGACAGGTGCAGTGGAGGTGAGTTGAGTTAAGTAGAGCTCTAATTATAAAGGAGATGAAAAAGTGTGTTACAAATGGGTCGAGTTGGGTGGAGCTTGATAGAGTAATTTCGAGAGGAGTGAAGGTTAGTTGGGTGAGTTAGGTAAAAAAAAAAAAGAATAAGGTAGTGTGCAGTAAGCTCAGAAAATTAAAAATTACTTAAGAGTTTGGGTGGAGCGCAGTTGGCTATAGTAGAGTTTACCAAGGTTGAGTTAAGTTGCTTAATTGAGTAATGATTGCAGCTTAAAAGAAAGAGGAAGGGTTGAAAAATATTCAAGCAAACTTACATTGTGTTTGATACTTCCCTAAAGTACTTGGAGAGGTAAGGATTAAAGAAAAATAATATTTTCCACGCATTCCAGTTGTTCAGCAACTGGACTGTGTAAGAGATATTAAAGCAAACTGAATTGTGTTTGATACTTACATATGGAATATTCTGTTTCACTAAAGTACTTACAGAACACTTTGATATGAAATAATACAAAAGAGGGAAAATAAGCGGAGTTTTTGTATGCCAAAGCGGACTAGAAATAGTTAAGGAAGCCCCTAAAGAAACGAATTTTCTATATGTGAAAGGCAGTCGAGATAGTTGAGGTAAGAAAAACTCCACCGATATTTTCTATCCAATTTCGTGCCAGGTATAGTATTTTTATACTTTATCAAAGGTACTAGACAGTATTATTTACGTCAGGGCCTATGAACCCTCTCAGTTATAATGCAGATAATGGACAGTACAAACTATTACTGTTTTTTTTTTAATTTGAAATAATTTACTAAAAAGCCGAATATTTTACAAGAGAACTGGGCCCATGGTTGACCTTGTCCCAGATAAGGTGCCAAACAACTAAGTGAACAGGTCAACAGACATGGACAAAAGCTTTTATATCTTCTGTTAATTTCTTTTCCCAAGATACAAAGTTTATAAAACTTTTATGAATCACTGTTATTTAGACTTGCATGAGTTCTCTTTGATTGAAAGGTAATTGTCCAGCAGAAAGTGTGTAAAACATTGTTTTACCATGGCAGCTCTTTTATGGTGGGGGAAGGAGTGGTAGGGGTCAAGGAGGGGTGTTTGTATTTGCTTTCCAAGTTTCGGAATAAAATCTTTCATCAGATAATAATCTTAGAAACAATTCTCAGAACACTCAGCTGTTGACTGAAAACTTGCTTCAAGAGCAACAGCGGTACTTTTCAGCTCAAGCAATCTTCATGTTTTCTAAAGCAAAACTTCTCAGAGAGATAAAGCAATTATTATAATAGTTTATTTGGACAAAATATATATTTTTTAATTGAGTAGGAGTAGAAAAGCATGATGTAATTAAATAATTAAATGTGAACTTTCATTAGATTCTGAGCTCCAAGTACTTAGGATGGCCTGCTCTTTCCAGTATTGACTAATACATTCGACAGAATATAAAACAAACAATCATTTCATGTTACTGAGTTTGTAGAAAATGAAAAAGAAAAGTATGGCATTAAATGAATCTCCATCAAGAATATGTATTATTAAGTTGTAGTAATACGAATAAAATATAACATCTGTATGCTATAGCACCACTGTCTGTTTTGAAAAATTTCTCTAACATTTTGTCTGAAACCAAGTTAGGCCAATCCATGCTAAAGTTAGGCCAAGTTTAAAGGTCAACACTGACACACTGCTGTTATCAAGATTGCCTTTCTTTATTTTCTTCTTCACCTGACAAATTGTCCAGGTTTCTTTTAAATTGGTATTACTTAATTGTTCAGACTCGTCACTTTGTGTGCTTTTCTTTTGACAATGACATTGTTCTGTTCCAGTGTACTGAGTGCTGAACTTATATCAGCCCTTGATGTTGATTTCCTCTGTTTGCTGTTTCACTTTCATTCCAGTGGCAGTCCTAGTGCTTTGTGTAGGAAGCCATATTCTTGTGCTGCCTGAAAAAAAAACAAAAAAAACAGATAGTTATTGAAAAATTGGCCTCAAGACTCTCAAAATAACCGGGTAACAACCCACGCTTCGTAGTCGCTTTCGCCGCCATGTTGTAAACAAACTGAAGCTTGTCCTCCATTTCGCAAGTGCGCGATTTATTTGCAGTCACCCTAATGGCTAAAGCAGTTCACTCTGTGTCTTTTATCAATTGTAGGTCAGCATTGTCGACATCAGAGATGGTTCCTTCATTTCTAAGCCATTACATCCCAGGGAGCAAGGGATGGAATACTATGTTGACCACAGGGATGATCAGTTTTACATCATCACAAATGCAGCCAATGATAAAAACTACAGGGTAAGTACACGTTAACAACTTGGGTTTAACTGAAAAAATTAATATGTAATGTTACTAACTATTATTAAATGCTTTCTTGATAATGTCCTTGGAATGAGGAAAAACATGCTGCAAAAGTTGGTGTTTTCATGATAGGGACTAAAGTTGGATTTCGTTTTGTTAAAATGTATTTAGTGCATAGAATCTACTTAGAAATCAGGCATGATTCTTTTTTTTTTTCTGATGGCACACTTGTGGATTTGGAAATCATGCAAACCACCCTAACCTTGCTCAACAATAAGTGCAGTGGCATAGTTCTCCTCTTATATTGACTTCCTGTGAGCCAGAAAAATATGGTTGTATTTTAAAATAGGTTCTTAAAACTTGCAAGCATTATCTTAGCCTGATGGAAAGAGTGGCAGTGGGTCGTAGTAAGTATATTAAACAGGATGTACAGCTGTATTCAAGACAGGGCAGCACTGTTTCCTTTGGATGTAAAAATTTCATGACTTCTAGTCACCAGCCTACATGTGTCGATCGTCTCCTCTGTGATCTTTGCTAGACAGCTGTCAAGCTTTGATCATATACATGTACATGTGAGATGTTATTTACTTATGTGTTTGATTGACAGGTGATGACTGCACCAGAGAGCAATCCAGGGAAAGAAAACTGGGAAACATTTGTTACAGACAAAGCTGAGGTTAGTTACTTAGTAATTTAGTTTAAGGTACATGTAGCATCCCATCCCAAATGTGACCATTTTGGGAAAAAAAAATTTACAATAGCAAGATAGACCTTGCTCCTATGTTTGTTTCAAAAAAAAATTTTGAAAAAATATTATTTCTACGAGAAGTTATGGGCAAAATGGTGTTTTTTTTCACCAAATGCCGTCAATGGAATGTTGACAAGTCACTGTGACAATCTGTCAACACATCATTATCATCTTACATGCCCTCATTGTTTCGACACGCAATTTCGTCACGACCAGACCACGCAACAATATTTTCGCGCTGTCAGTACTGATCATATAGACCAGAAAGCAATTTGTATTGTTTCCTATCCAGTTTATTACCATTCTTACCCAGCTGCTCGCATCTTGGCAAGTATTACTTCCTTTTGTGTTTCTGTTTCACTGGAGTCAGTGGTAGTTGCGTGATTCCCTCCCTTGCGCGTTCGGCTTTGAATCTTATTCCTGGTGGTATTTGTCTCGGTTACTTTTTTCCCCGTTTTCATTTCTTTTGGCATTTCTAACGTTGTTTTGGCCTATTCATAATACAAATTACCAGTCAGAGGTATGAAAACTCCGGAAACTGAGATGTAACTCTTTCAATTCTACAGTAACAACTTACTTTCGGAGAGAGCGGCCAACAGCGATGCCTGGTAGAACTGAAATGTAGCGTCAAATTCCCACGCGAAACAGTATTAATCTGACATCTTGTCGCGTCAGCATTTGGATGCTATTGTTATGAAGTAAGTTGAGCCGTTTGTTTGTAAACTGCAGGTAATTACTTTCACGCCTTGTTGTTTTAATCTCATTCAACCGGAAGGACGTCTCTGAAACTGTTTTGCTCTTTTCTCGAAACTATATTTTCAAGAAATTGGGCACACGTTTCAAGTTCGCTCGCAGCAAATTTTCAACCATTTTAGCTCAAATTTGGGGAGAATGTTCCTATGTAGTGTAGCTCAAAAACCATGTCGCCCTTTTTGTTTTTCCTGTTCTTTCTAGAGTTATAAGCAAATGAAGGAACAAGAGCGATATTTTTTCGAACCCCAAAGTTTAACCTGGCGTAAAAAACAAACCAAGCAAGATATCAAAATTCGCCGACACGGTTTCTGAGACAAGGTGTTAAGAACTCGGCACAACGTTTGTCTCTTCCTTTTGATCACTATTGCAACCCATGTACTTTTGCAAAACGATCGCTAAATTTTTAAGGCATTTATCTTTTTTCTTTCAATAAATAGGTTATGGTAATCTTCCTTTATTAAGCTTTCAGAAAATATATAGTTTGTCAGGGTTTTTATTTAATGTCTCGCTTTAAAACGGTGCGAATGCCAAGCGGTCATTTGGGTGGGATGCTACCTTAACTGTTTCAGTATTATAAGTTAACCCCACCCATGTCCTGAAGTGCACAGTTTTGTGCATAGTTTCATCATGTAAAATTCAAATGTTTACTGTAAGAAAGGATCCGTCCCTTGGGCAATAGTAACTTACATGTACATGCAATGTAATGTAAGCTTTTCAGTATTAATGTAATAAATTTAAGTGCCCATTGTAACTAAACTGTACAGGTTTAATTAATAATTTATTTACTCATCACAATTTTTTGTTCCAACCATTGAGCCACCTCTCAAGAAGGGAAGGTGTCTGCCTTATGAGAGAGGTGTTCACATATGGGATACACCCATGCTTTAGACCTCATTACAATGAGTACAATAATTTTGTAAATAACAACTTAATATTATATTTTACTTTCAACCACCAGATCTTCCTAGATGACATGGATATTTTTCAGAAGTACTGTGTGATATATGAGAGACAACGAGCTGTTCCTCAACTTCGTATTATACCTTTTGACAAACCCGAAGATCAGTATGTAGTGCAGGTACATTTTTGTTAACTTAAAGTAACAGTCAAAGTGACTGGAGGTTTTGGGCTCTGATGTGGTTAATAATTTCTTAAAGGGGATCAGAATTTCCATGTGGTATCTGTCCAAAACAAAGATTGTTGGTGGCAGTGAGAGATTTAAACCTGATTAGTGGTTTGCCTTGAAATTGAGTGGTCTGAGTTTTAGTCCTGGCTGAAGACATTGTATTGTGTCCTTGGGAAAGACACTTCACTCTCTCCACCTCTCTCCACCCAGGTGTATTGGTATAAGTGGGTACCAGTGGCTGCCAGATGAGTCGCACGCCTTATATGCAAAATTTATGTTTTTGAAGAGATTGAAGTCCTCCAGATACACAGTTACATGTATGTACAGCTCTATCCCATATTAATAAGCAAACCATATCAATTGTAAATTAGAGCATTTTTGTCTTGGGTAGACTGGTGGGAGGTACCCAGTGAATTGCTCCAGATCCCATCAAGGTAAAAGCCTGGGTTGCCGTCAGTTATGTATCACTGTTGTTCAGTGCTCAAGGCTTCACTTCACCATCTCAAAACTGGTTCTATTATTGTATAAATGTCATGTACTTTAAGTTACAAAACTGTTCACTCTTTGGAATTACTTGTCTCAGTATAAATTGTACATAATCCTCTCTTTTTCAGCTTCCTAAAGACATCTGTGTTTTAGAAGCAGCATCCAATCTGGTGAGAAAAACTTGTAGACAACGTAATGTCCTTGGTTTTGTACAGACTGAAGTGTAATGATTTTACAGTATGTATGATGGAGGCAAAATACGCTTGTACATGTATACCTGTTATTGTAGATGGTACAGGTCATAACCTCAAGAAGGAGACCCTTGAAATCAGTGGCTATAGTGAAACCTGGATTTTTAGAACCCTTGATTTTTGAAAACCTCCTGATAACTCTAACCAATTGGTCATTTTTCCCTCACAGGGCACTGTAATTTTACCCCCTCCGTCCACTTGCGCCAACTAGTTGATTTTTCAAACCAATTTTCATTTCCCTGGAGGGTTGGAAGAATCAGGGTTCTACAGTATTTTGTTTTTGCAAATCATGGTCTTAGGCAAACACTTGCTCCCTTGGTGCTCCTTCATTCTCAGGTGCCAGCAAACTGTTGACAAGTAAAGGACCACCCAATAATTAAATTCTCGCTAGCCTTATTTTAAAGTTCCAATAAGTAGATACTGCCCACAATATGGTGCCTCTCATTATTAGATGCTTGACTGTTATATGCTTGTGCGGTGGTCTCATAGTAAGTGCGGTCAACTCTGAAGCTAGCAGTCCAGGTTTGAGCCCGGGCCGTGGTAAATACAAAATGCTTTGTTATATTTTTCATTAGATGTTTGATCACCACAGAGTGCGTTTATCGGTGTCCTCACCAATTCTTCCTGCTCGTGTCTTGGAATACAACATGGAGACCAAGTCAATGGTATGATAATTTCATCATTAGGTACAATGTCCATTGTACTTCTCTGTGATCATCAATGCGATGTTGTAATTTGTTGAACAAGTTCCTTTTCCTTCTCCTTCTTCTCCTGTACTACACTGATCCCCCCTTTTCTCTTTTCTTATCTTACCCTGCTTCTCTTCTTTCTCATTCTTCCTTCCACCTGTTTACTCCTTTTCCTTTTTACTTCCCTATTCCTCTGTAACCTTATACCCTCTCTCCTTCATCCCTTCCTCTGCCCTCAAACCTGGACTGCTAGCTTCAGAGTTGACCGCACTTACTATGAGACCACCGCACAAGCATATAACAGTCAAGCATCTAATAATGAGAGGCACCATATTGTGGGCAGTATCTACTTATTGGAACTTTAAAATAAGGCTAGCGAGAATTTAATTATTGGGTGGTCCTTTACTTGTCAACAGTTTGCTGGCACCTGAGAATGAAGGAGCACCAAGGGAGCAAGTGTTTGCCTAAGACCATGATTTGCAAAAACAAAATACTGTAGAACCCTGATTCTTCCAACCCTCCAGGGAAATGAAAATTGGTTTGAAAAATCAACTAGTTGGCGCAAGTGGACGGAGGGGGTAAAATTACAGTGCCCTGTGAGGGAAAAATGACCAATTGGTTAGAGTTATCAGGAGGTTTTCAAAAATCAAGGGTTCTAAAAATCCAGGTTTCACTATAGCCACTGATTTCAAGGGTCTCCTTCTTGAGGTTATGACCTGTACCATCTACAATAACAGGTATACATGTACAAGCGTATTTTGCCTCCATCATACATACTGTAAAATCATTACACTTCAGTCTGTACAAAACCAAGGACATTACGTTGTCTACAAGTTTTTCTCACCAGATTGGATGCTGCTTCTAAAACACAGATGTCTTTAGGAAGCTGAAAAAGAGAGGATTATGTACAATTTATACTGAGACAAGTAATTCCAAAGAGTGAACAGTTTTGTAACTTAAAGTACATGACATTTATACAATAATAGAACCAGTTTTGAGATGGTGAAGTGAAGCCTTGAGCACTGAACAACAGTGATACATAACTGACGGCAACCCAGGCTTTTACCTTGATGGGATCTGGAGCAATTCACTGGGTACCTCCCACCAGTCTACCCAAGACAAAAATGCTCTAATTTACAATTGATATGGTTTGCTTATTAATATGGGATAGAGCTGTACATACATGTAACTGTGTATCTGGAGGACTTCAATCTCTTCAAAAACATAAATTTTGCATATAAGGCGTGCGACTCATCTGGCAGCCACTGGTACCCACTTATACCAATACACCTGGGTGGAGAGAGGTGGAGAGAGTGAAGTGTCTTTCCCAAGGACACAATACAATGTCTTCAGCCAGGACTAAAACTCAGACCACTCAATTTCAAGGCAAACCACTAATCAGGTTTAAATCTCTCACTGCCACCAACAATCTTTGTTTTGGACAGATACCACATGGAAATTCTGATCCCCTTTAAGAAATTATTAACCACATCAGAGCCCAAAACCTCCAGTCACTTTGACTGTTACTTTAAGTTAACAAAAATGTACCTGCACTACATACTGATCTTCGGGTTTGTCAAAAGGTATAATACGAAGTTGAGGAACAGCTCGTTGTCTCTCATATATCACACAGTACTTCTGAAAAATATCCATGTCATCTAGGAAGATCTGGTGGTTGAAAGTAAAATATAATATTAAGTTGTTATTTACAAAATTATTGTACTCATTGTAATGAGGTCTAAAGCATGGGTGTATCCCATATGTGAACACCTCTCTCATAAGGCAGACACCTTCCCTTCTTGAGAGGTGGCTCAATGGTTGGAACAAAAAATTGTGATGAGTAAATAAATTATTAATTAAACCTGTACAGTTTAGTTACAATGGGCACTTAAATTTATTACATTAATACTGAAAAGCTTACATTACATTGCATGTACATGTAAGTTACTATTGCCCAAGGGACGGATCCTTTCTTACAGTAAACATTTGAATTTTACATGATGAAACTATGCACAAAACTGTGCACTTCAGGACATGGGTGGGGTTAACTTATAATACTGAAACAGTTAAGGTAGCATCCCACCCAAATGACCGCTTGGCATTCGCACCGTTTTAAAGCGAGACATTAAATAAAAACCCTGACAAACTATATATTTTCTGAAAGCTTAATAAAGGAAGATTACCATAACCTATTTATTGAAAGAAAAAAGATAAATGCCTTAAAAATTTAGCGATCGTTTTGCAAAAGTACATGGGTTGCAATAGTGATCAAAAGGAAGAGACAAACGTTGTGCCGAGTTCTTAACACCTTGTCTCAGAAACCGTGTCGGCGAATTTTGATATCTTGCTTGGTTTGTTTTTTACGCCAGGTTAAACTTTGGGGTTCGAAAAAATATCGCTCTTGTTCCTTCATTTGCTTATAACTCTAGAAAGAACAGGAAAAACAAAAAGGGCGACATGGTTTTTGAGCTACACTACATAGGAACATTCTCCCCAAATTTGAGCTAAAATGGTTGAAAATTTGCTGCGAGCGAACTTGAAACGTGTGCCCAATTTCTTGAAAATATAGTTTCGAGAAAAGAGCAAAACAGTTTCAGAGACGTCCTTCCGGTTGAATGAGATTAAAACAACAAGGCGTGAAAGTAATTACCTGCAGTTTACAAACAAACGGCTCAACTTACTTCATAACAATAGCATCCAAATGCTGACGCGACAAGATGTCAGATTAATACTGTTTCGCGTGGGAATTTGACGCTACATTTCAGTTCTACCAGGCATCGCTGTTGGCCGCTCTCTCCGAAAGTAAGTTGTTACTGTAGAATTGAAAGAGTTACATCTCAGTTTCCGGAGTTTTCATACCTCTGACTGGTAATTTGTATTATGAATAGGCCAAAACAACGTTAGAAATGCCAAAAGAAATGAAAACGGGGAAAAAAGTAACCGAGACAAATACCACCAGGAATAAGATTCAAAGCCGAACGCGCAAGGGAGGGAATCACGCAACTACCACTGACTCCAGTGAAACAGAAACACAAAAGGAAGTAATACTTGCCAAGATGCGAGCAGCTGGGTAAGAATGGTAATAAACTGGATAGGAAACAATACAAATTGCTTTCTGGTCTATATGATCAGTACTGACAGCGCGAAAATATTGTTGCGTGGTCTGGTCGTGACGAAATTGCGTGTCGAAACAATGAGGGCATGTAAGATGATAATGATGTGTTGACAGATTGTCACAGTGACTTGTCAACATTCCATTGACGGCATTTGGTGAAAAAAAACACCATTTTGCCCATAACTTCTCGTAGAAATAATATTTTTTCAAAATTTTTTTTTGAAACAAACATAGGAGCAAGGTCTATCTTGCTATTGTAAATTTTTTTTTCCCAAAATGGTCACATTTGGGATGGGATGCTACATGTACCTTAAACTAAATTACTAAGTAACTAACCTCAGCTTTGTCTGTAACAAATGTTTCCCAGTTTTCTTTCCCTGGATTGCTCTCTGGTGCAGTCATCACCTGTCAATCAAACACATAAGTAAATAACATCTCACATGTACATGTATATGATCAAAGCTTGACAGCTGTCTAGCAAAGATCACAGAGGAGACGATCGACACATGTAGGCTGGTGACTAGAAGTCATGAAATTTTTACATCCAAAGGAAACAGTGCTGCCCTGTCTTGAATACAGCTGTACATCCTGTTTAATATACTTACTACGACCCACTGCCACTCTTTCCATCAGGCTAAGATAATGCTTGCAAGTTTTAAGAACCTATTTTAAAATACAACCATATTTTTCTGGCTCACAGGAAGTCAATATAAGAGGAGAACTATGCCACTGCACTTATTGTTGAGCAAGGTTAGGGTGGTTTGCATGATTTCCAAATCCACAAGTGTGCCATCAGAAAAAAAAAAAGAATCATGCCTGATTTCTAAGTAGATTCTATGCACTAAATACATTTTAACAAAACGAAATCCAACTTTAGTCCCTATCATGAAAACACCAACTTTTGCAGCATGTTTTTCCTCATTCCAAGGACATTATCAAGAAAGCATTTAATAATAGTTAGTAACATTACATATTAATTTTTTCAGTTAAACCCAAGTTGTTAACGTGTACTTACCCTGTAGTTTTTATCATTGGCTGCATTTGTGATGATGTAAAACTGATCATCCCTGTGGTCAACATAGTATTCCATCCCTTGCTCCCTGGGATGTAATGGCTTAGAAATGAAGGAACCATCTCTGATGTCGACAATGCTGACCTACAATTGATAAAAGACACAGAGTGAACTGCTTTAGCCATTAGGGTGACTGCAAATAAATCGCGCACTTGCGAAATGGAGGACAAGCTTCAGTTTGTTTACAACATGGCGGCGAAAGCGACTACGAAGCGTGGGTTGTTACCCGGTTATTTTGAGAGTCTTGAGGCCAATTTTTCAATAACTATCTGTTTTTTTTGTTTTTTTTTCAGGCAGCACAAGAATATGGCTTCCTACACAAAGCACTAGGACTGCCACTGGAATGAAAGTGAAACAGCAAACAGAGGAAATCAACATCAAGGGCTGATATAAGTTCAGCACTCAGTACACTGGAACAGAACAATGTCATTGTCAAAAGAAAAGCACACAAAGTGACGAGTCTGAACAATTAAGTAATACCAATTTAAAAGAAACCTGGACAATTTGTCAGGTGAAGAAGAAAATAAAGAAAGGCAATCTTGATAACAGCAGTGTGTCAGTGTTGACCTTTAAACTTGGCCTAACTTTAGCATGGATTGGCCTAACTTGGTTTCAGACAAAATGTTAGAGAAATTTTTCAAAACAGACAGTGGTGCTATAGCATACAGATGTTATATTTTATTCGTATTACTACAACTTAATAATACATATTCTTGATGGAGATTCATTTAATGCCATACTTTTCTTTTTCATTTTCTACAAACTCAGTAACATGAAATGATTGTTTGTTTTATATTCTGTCGAATGTATTAGTCAATACTGGAAAGAGCAGGCCATCCTAAGTACTTGGAGCTCAGAATCTAATGAAAGTTCACATTTAATTATTTAATTACATCATGCTTTTCTACTCCTACTCAATTAAAAAATATATATTTTGTCCAAATAAACTATTATAATAATTGCTTTATCTCTCTGAGAAGTTTTGCTTTAGAAAACATGAAGATTGCTTGAGCTGAAAAGTACCGCTGTTGCTCTTGAAGCAAGTTTTCAGTCAACAGCTGAGTGTTCTGAGAATTGTTTCTAAGATTATTATCTGATGAAAGATTTTATTCCGAAACTTGGAAAGCAAATACAAACACCCCTCCTTGACCCCTACCACTCCTTCCCCCACCATAAAAGAGCTGCCATGGTAAAACAATGTTTTACACACTTTCTGCTGGACAATTACCTTTCAATCAAAGAGAACTCATGCAAGTCTAAATAACAGTGATTCATAAAAGTTTTATAAACTTTGTATCTTGGGAAAAGAAATTAACAGAAGATATAAAAGCTTTTGTCCATGTCTGTTGACCTGTTCACTTAGTTGTTTGGCACCTTATCTGGGACAAGGTCAACCATGGGCCCAGTTCTCTTGTAAAATATTCGGCTTTTTAGTAAATTATTTCAAATTAAAAAAAAAACAGTAATAGTTTGTACTGTCCATTATCTGCATTATAACTGAGAGGGTTCATAGGCCCTGA
The DNA here is from genome assembly GCA_019787425.1 of Platygyra sinensis. Classification (NCBI taxonomy): domain Eukaryota; kingdom Metazoa; phylum Cnidaria; class Anthozoa; order Scleractinia; family Merulinidae; genus Platygyra; species Platygyra sinensis. The sequence continues at coordinate 10,122 of JAHPZR010020816.1, read as the reverse complement.
CGTAAATAATACTGTCTAGTACCTTTGATAAAGTATAAAAATACTATACCTGGCACGAAATTGGATAGAAAATATCGGTGGAGTTTTTCTTACCTCAACTATCTCGACTGCCTTTCACATATAGAAAATTCGTTTCTTTAGGGGCTTCCTTAACTATTTCTAGTCCGCTTTGGCATACAAAAACTCCGCTTATTTTCCCTCTTTTGTATTATTTCATATCAAAGTGTTCTGTAAGTACTTTAGTGAAACAGAATATTCCATATGTAAGTATCAAACACAATTCAGTTTGCTTTAATATCTCTTACACAGTCCAGTTGCTGAACAACTGGAATGCGTGGAAAATATTATTTTTCTTTAATCCTTACCTCTCCAAGTACTTTAGGGAAGTATCAAACACAATGTAAGTTTGCTTGAATATTTTTCAACCCTTCCTCTTTCTTTTAAGCTGCAATCATTACTCAATTAAGCAACTTAACTCAACCTTGGTAAACTCTACTATAGCCAACTGCGCTCCACCCAAACTCTTAAGTAATTTTTAATTTTCTGAGCTTACTGCACACTACCTTATTCTTTTTTTTTTTTACCTAACTCACCCAACTAACCTTCACTCCTCTCGAAATTACTCTATCAAGCTCCACCCAACTCGACCCATTTGTAACACACTTTTTCATCTCCTTTATAATTAGAGCTCTACTTAACTCAACTCACCTCCACTGCACCTGTCTGTACTCTATGAAACTCAACTCAACTCTACCCAACCTTTTTTCACTTATTCATCTCCTTTACCATTACAGCGCGACTGCATTCTACTCACCTTAACTGCACTTGTCCGTACTCTATTAAGCTCAACCCAACACCACCGAAGTCTAAACACTTTTTCATCTCCTTTTCAATCACAGCTCTACTCCACTATACACACCTCCATAGCTTTCTACTTTACTCTATTAAACTCCAACTCATTTCTACCAAACTCTAAAACACTTTTTCATTTCCTTTGCTATCACAGCTTCACCCTAATTTACTCTCCTTAACGGCTCTCTACCTTACCCTATTAATCTCCACTCAACTCTAAAACACTTTTCCATTTCCTTTTCCATCAGAGCTTCACTCGACTTTACTCTCTTCCACTGCTCTCCACCTTATTCTATTAACCTCCACTCAACTCGACCCAAGTCTAAAACACTTTTTCATTGTCTTTTCCATCACAGCTTTACTCAACTTGACTCTCCTCGACCGCTCTCGACCTTACTCTATTAACATCGACTCAACTCGACCAAACTCTAAAACACTTTTTCATTTCCTATTCCATCACAGCTTTACTGGACTTTACTCTCCTCTACCGCTCTCAACCTTACTCTTTTAACCTCTTCTCAACTCGACCCAACTCTAAAACACTTTGTCATTTCCTTTTCCATTACCGCTTTACTTGACTTGACTCTCCTCTACGGCAGCTCTCCACCTTACTCTGTTAACCTCGACTCAACTCCACCCAACTCTAAAATACTTGTTCATTTCCTTTTCCATCACAGCTTTACTCGACTTGACTCTCCTCTACCGATCTCCACCTTACTCTGTTAACCTCGACTCAACTCGACCCAACTGTAAAACACTTTTTCATTTCTTTTTCCATGACAGCTTTACTCGACTTGACTCTCCTCGACCGCTCTCCACCTTACTCTGTTAACCTCGACTCAACTCGACCCAACTCTAAAATACTTGTTCATTTCCTTTTCCATCACAGCTTTACTCGACTTGACTCTCCTCTACCGATCTCCACCTTACTCTGTTAACCTCGACTCAACTCGACCCAACTGTAAAACACTTTTTCATTTCTTCTTCCATGACAGCTTTACTCGACATGACTCTCCTCGACCGCTCTCGACCTTACTCTATTAACCTCGACTCAACTCGACCCAACTATTAAACACTTCTTCATCTCCTATACCATTATGTCGCAACTTTACTCGACTCACCTAGATTGCTCTCTATCTTACTCTATTAAGCTCTACTCAACTCGACCCAACTCTAAAACACTTTTTCATCTCCTATCCCATTATAGCTCTACTTGACTCTACTCACCTCCACTGCTCTCCATCTTACTTCATTAAGCTCAACGCAACTCGACCCAACGCAAGCCCTTTCTAACTTCCTATACCATTAAAACTCTAGTTAACTCCACTCACCCGAAGGCTCTCCACCATACTCTATTAAGCTCTACTCAACTTGACCCAACTCTATATACCTTTTTCCTCTCCTATACAATTACTCGACTCATTACCTCGACGGCTCTCAACCATACTCTATCATGCCCTATGCAACTGCACCTAAGGTTACCAAACTTTTTCATTTCCACTCCACTGTACTACACCCATAAACAACTTAACTTAACTTAACTACAAACAATGCTATACCTCCACTACTCCACTCAACTCGATTCACCTCCAAAGGAGGTACACCAACACTGTGTTTTCATTTTCTGCTTTTTTAATTTTCGCAAATCATTAGTACAATTATCTCAAGGTTGGGGAAATGCGCATTCCTTAAACTTAGCCAATTGTCTTATTTATGTATCTTCTATATTATCACAATTTCTTACCCTTTTGTCTTTAGGCTGGTTTTCACTAGCCCATAAGCATAAGCATTAGCCAACACATGCAGAATGAGTAAAATGTCCATAATTAAGAGCTTTTGTTCATCATCAGAGAGATCAACTCTGATATGCCTATCTATATATAAACAGGACAAATGCTGGAAAAAATCAAATGCCCCGAGCGGGATTCGAACCCACGACACCTCGATCTCATGGAAGGTGCTCTAACCACTGAGCTACCGAGGCAACCACAATGGAGTGAGTCGAATATAAGCTACAAAGGAACATAGATTACCAGACATTTGCTCCCAGGCCTCTCGGACTGGGAATTACTTCTGTTGATCGTCGAGACAAAGCTCATCGGACCAGATGTTGTAGATCATACACATTAAATGTAACACGGCATATTTCGAACAATGTTCATCATCAGAGAGATCAACTCTGATATGCCTATCTATATATAAACAGGACAAATGCTGGAAAAAATCAAATGCCCCGAGCGGGATTCGAACCCACGACACCCCGATCTCATGGAAGGTGCTCTAACCACTGAGCTACCGAGGCAACCACAATGGAGTGAGTCGAATATAAGCTACAAAGGAACATAGATTACCAGACATTTGCTCCCAGGCCTCTCGGACTGGGAATTACTTCTGTTGATCGTCGAGACAAAGCTCATCGGACCAGATGTTGTAGATCATACACATTAAATGTAACACGGCATATTTCGAACAATGTTCATCATCAGAGAGATCAACTCTGATATGCCTATCTATATATAAACAGGACAAATGCTGGAAAAAATCAAATGCCCCGAGCGGGATTCGAACCCACGACACCTCGATCTCATGGAAGGTGCTCTAACCACTGAGCTACCGAGGCAACCACAATGGAGTGAGTCGAATATAAGCTACAAAGGAACATAGATTACCAGACATTTGCTCCCAGGCCTCTCGGACTGGGAATTACTTCTGTTGATCGTCGAGACAAAGCTCATCGGACCAGATGTTGTAGATCATACACATTAAATGTAACACGGCATATTTCGAACAATGTTCATCATCAGAGAGATCAACTCTGATATGCCTATCTATATATAAACAGGACAAATGCTGGAAAAAATCAAATGCCCCGAGCGGGATTCGAACCCACGACACCCCGATCTCATGGAAGGTGCTCTAACCACTGAGCTACCGAGGCAACCACAATGGAGTGAGTCGAATATAAGCTACAAAGGAACATAGATTACCAGACATTTGCTCCCAGGCCTCTCGGACTGGGAATTACTTCTGTTGATCGTCGAGACAAAGCTCATCGGACCAGATGTTGTAGATCATACACATTAAATGTAACACGGCATATTTCGAACAATGTTCATCATCAGAGAGATCAACTCTGATATGCCTATCTATATATAAACAGGAACAAATGCTGGAAAAAATCAAATGCCCCGAGCGGGATTCGAACCCACGACACCCCGATCTCATGGAAGGTGCTCTAACCACTGAGCTACCGAGGCAACCACAATGGAGTGAGTCGAATATAAGCTACAAAGGAACATAGATTACCAGACATTTGCTCCCAGGCCTCTCGGACTGGGAATTACTTCTGTTGATCGTCGAGACAAAGCTCATCGGACCCAGATGTTGATCTCTCTGATGATGAACATTGTTCGAAATATGCCGTGTAACATTTAATGTGTATGATCTACAACATCTGGTCCGATGAGCTTTGTCTCGACGATCAACAGAAGTAATTCCCAGTCCGAGAGGCCTGGGAGCAAATGTCTGGTAATCTATGTTCCTTTGTAGCTTATATTCGACTCACTCCATTGTGGTTGCCTCGGTAGCTCAGTGGTTAGAGCACCTTCCATGAGATCGGGGTGTCGTGGGTTCGAATCCCGCTCGGGGCATTTGATTTTTTCCAGCATTTGTCCTGTTTATATATAGATAGGCATATCAGAGTTGATCTCTCTGATGATGAACATTGTTCGAAATATGCCGTGTAACATTTAATGTGTATGATCTACAACATCTGGTCCGATGAGCTTTGTCTCGACGATCAACAGAAGTAATTCCCAGTCCGAGAGGCCTGGGAGCAAATGTCTGGTAATCTATGTTCCTTTGTAGCTTATATTCGACTCACTCCATTGTGGTTGCCTCGGTAGCTCAGTGGTTAGAGCACCTTCCATGAGATCGAGGTGTCGTGGGTTCGAATCCCGCTCGGGGCATTTGATTTTTTCCAGCATTTGTCCTGTTTATATATAGATAGGCATATCAGAGTTGATCTCTCTGATGATGAACATTGTTCGAAATATGCCGTGTTACATTTAATGTGTATGATCTACAACATCTGGTCCGATGAGCTTTGTCTCGACGATCAACAGAAGTAATTCCCAGTCCGAGAGGCCTGGGAGCAAATGTCTGGTAATCTATGTTCCTTTGTAGCTTATATTCGACTCACTCCATTGCGGTTGCCTCGGTAGCTCAGTGGTTAGAGCACCTTCCATGAGATCGGGGTGTCGTGGGTTCGAATCCCGCTCGGGGCATTTGATTTTTTCCAGCATTTGTCCTGTTTATATAAAGATAGGCATATCAGAGTTGATCTCTCTGATGATGAACATTGTTCGAAATATGCCGTGTAACATTTAATGTGTATGATCTACAACATCTGGTCCGATGAGCTTTGTCTCGACGATCAACAGAAGTAATTCCCAGTCCGAGAGGCCTGGGAGCAAATGTCTGGTAATCTATGTTCCTTTGTAGCTTATATTTGACTCACTCCATTGTGGTTGCCTCGGTAGCTCAGTGGTTAGAGCACCTTCCATGAGATCGAGGTGTCGTGGGTTCGAATCCCGCTCGGGGCATTTGATTTTTTCCAGCATTTGTCCTGTTTATATATAGATAGGCATATCAGAGTTGATCTCTCTGATGATGAACATTGTTCGAAATATGCCGTGTTACATTTAAGAGCTTTTATTACGGAAGATTTTCATCAAAAGGTGCTAATTATCAACATCTTTCTGCTTCTGCTTATGTCGACTTTTGCTTATTCTTATGCGTTAGTGAAAACCAGCCATAATTAGGGACCTTACACAAATCACTACTGCAACTTCAATGCGAACCTCATCAGAACAAAAGTTTTAATCAGTGGAACAATCGTTTTGCACATCACTTACAATTAGTGTTATATCTCTTTTACCTTCTGTGCAAAACCAAAACTTGAAGTTACCAAAATTTCCGTTGCTTCTATACCTGAAACCACGCATTCGTGTTGTTTTTAATTTCGGCATGTTTGAATACCGACAAACACACTGACTACACCTTAACGAATTGCAAATTCTAACCAAAAATGGAGACATATTTTACTAGGCTTTTACAGTCTCAATTAAATTCTTCGGGTCCTTATTTTCAATGCCTTATAGTAATATGTATATCCTCTACCCTACTTTTCAAATCTACTTAAATGTAGTATACTTTTTAGTTTTCTAAATCGAGTTATCTGTGCTACAGCTTTTCATCTATACGCAGAATTGAAACCTTTTTTCATACATAATTTTATTTCAAACATAGTATATTTGTTACATAAATGGTAAATGTTTACTGCCTTCAACGGTCATGTCTCTGTTTGACTTGTTAATGTCTTATTTCAATATCAGACTTCTTACTGCACTTCTTTATCGCCTCCCTTCAAATTTTCTATTTTCAGACAACTTTTTCTATTTACAAGTTGGGCATTTGTAGCCTCTTTTTTCTGCTTCCCTTATGCTTATTTTAACGCACTTCGTATGTTTCCATTGTCCGCATTTGCTACACTTCACGTGTCCTGACTTTGTTTTTGTTCCGCATATGTCGCATACATCCTTTCTTGTAGTTCTTTTTTATTTTTTCGTTGGTCCTCCAAAAACAATCTTCCTTTGGAGGCATAGCGGCCAACCCAATTATTGTATTTGTGCAGATAAAAAAATAACGGCCAAAAGGCCTTTTTTCGTGTAGGCGCAAAGTGGCCCCCGCAAAAGCCGGCTTTAGCGTATGTTGAAGTGTTGGAAATAAAAGCTTTATATATAGTATTTGTGTTTTGATCCAGTATTCTCTAAAAGACATCGAGATGATGTTGCTGTGCCTGCTGTTGAGTACCTCTGAAAAAAAAAAACACATGCGTTTAAAAAAAAAGGTAATTTGTAATAATTCAAGGGAAGAACTTGGGCTAGTTGATCGAAAAATGGCAGGTGAGGATCCTTAAAAAAGCCAAGTTATATAGTCGAAAGAAGGGACACCCCCAGGGTGCAGACTGGCCCCTTTAGGGACAGTGTACTAATACAAAGCACTAGCTGTTGTTGCAATTCGTTGAAGCATTATACAACCGGTAATGTAAGAAGTGAAACAAACTTTCCTTGTGTCCCGAAACATTGTGAGTAACAAGTGGCAAACTGCAATGAGGGATAAGGTCATTAAGTGAGGCACTTACTGCTTCTTAACAAAAGGCAACTGGAAAGTGGTGGTTTGTATAGCAAACAAACCCAGGGGATTGGGCAAAGGCGCGAAAGGTTAACGTGAAGTACAAGAGCCCAAAGCAAGGCGAAGAAGTGGAGAAGTGAAAAGGGCAAGGGAATATAACTTTCGAACGACATGTATGGTTCAGGCAGACAACAAAGATTAAAAGAAGAATGCTTATTAAATACCCTTGTACGCCAAAAACAGAAGAGTTGTAAAACAATAAAAAAATTCACTAAAAGTGAATAACTTGGTGGTGGGAGTGTTTAAAAGATGAAATACCCAGCGTTGTGTGAGTAGGCGCATGCTTAGACATTCGGTGTATGCAATTGCCATTTTCCGGTCTTTAACAATAACATTACTTCTAATGATTAATGTACATGTTACATTTACTTTCCCTTTGCGTTTCTTGTCTTTAGCTAGACTTAAAGTGTTCTCAATAAGGAGTATCATAGCCTTTTAATAAGGATTTCTGTCACAATTCAGTTTGAAGTTCCAGTAGCCTATAGGCTCCTTGATCCAAATGTGCGGTGACAATGTCATGAAGAAAGTCCTGATAAATAGGGGGACATAAGCGTGAAAACTGCAGTAATTTGTTACATGTTTATTTGATATAGCTTGATTGATCTTTCATGTTCTGTTCTTTAAGGCCTTAAAAGAATGGTGTCTATTTGCTGGTTTACAATTATAGAAGGAAGAAAGGGGATTAATTTAGTATGCATGAAGAGTGGAATCTAACTTTGATAAAGGTGAGTTGCGAAGAAAAAAAAATGGTAATATAGGTGTAAAGTTGAAAGTAAACTTTAAATTTCGGCATTACATTCCAAGTTTCTAATAGTTAGTTTAAGGTTAAAGCAATGAGCGAGTGAATTAACGGGATGTACCAGCACGTGCACTAACAATGAACGAGAAAGTTCAATACCGCAATAAGCTAACAAGTGCGTTATTGCAAATTTCGAGTTGAGTGTTAGTAAAGGAGTGCAGGCAAATACCGATAATTTAAGAGCAATTAGAGCGTTAAACTGTTTGTTATTGAAATTGAGTACCCTGCAAACCAAAAATGTACAAGTTTGAGTGAGCCGAAGCAATGGCGTAATGACAGTGGTGTATTGAATTTACACAAGGGCCATGACACAAAGTCAAGGCGGTTGTTTCTTAATAAACCCTTTCTATTCGGCACACATTAACAGTGGTGTAGCAGCTGTCCAAAGCTGCTTTTGTGTTATCATTGTAGCAGCTGTTATTGTTTTAGGGATAGGGGCATTGTTTCTGTTGTTTGTTGTATTGTACTCTCAAAGGGTATCAAGCCAATCATGTGAGACCTTAGGCGAGCTGCTACATAACCCCACATTAACGAATGACAAAATGGGAATTGCTGGAGTGTATGAAATTTGAATAATACGGGCTGATAAACCAAGCGGGATGTTGATAGAAGAAGAGAAAAATTTGTAAAAAACTAGACTCTGGCGAGTGGTTTACGAATTCTTGTAGAATTGGTAATGCAGTTTCCTCTGTTGTACAAACAAGAAAATAACAATGCCAAGTAGAAAAGCTATGGAGGCCGAGGGTGTAAGTAGCCACCCGGCCATACATACCAAGTGCCGAGCAGATGCTAGAATCTGAATGAAAGTTCTTTTTTCAATTCGCGAACAATGGCAACTTTCTATATCAATAACAAAGGATGGAACATATTCAAGAACAAAAACAGCAAAATAGGGTTCTTCAATGTTGGGAATACATTGGTTAAAGCTGAAAGCAAGTCAAAAGATGGTCAAACAAAGTTAAAAATGAATACCAATTGATGAAGCAGGACTAATGATGAAGTTCAAACTGACTGGGGCTGATGTTACTACAATAGGCATTGAGGAGTGAAAAAGCAATTCCACTGTAAAAAAAAAGGATGGAAGGGCGACCTAATAAGAATACCCAATGTTATAATACTTTCAGTAGGTATTCAATTCCCAACATTTTCACTGCCTTATGAAGGTGAGCCAAGGGATTGTGCCGTGCATCGCAACTTGATGCTGACTAATGCGGAAAGGGAAAAAATCTCTAGTTGGGGAAACACTAATTAACGGTACATTAACTTGTAGGGGACAAAGGAAATTAAAGACAATTAAAACTAAAACCTTATTGAAAACAACAGTTTGGAGTTAAGAGGGCAGAATCTCATACAATTCCCTTGGAATGAATCTGCTAGATAATGCAATTGCATGACATGAAGGAGTTAGGAAAAATGCTATGAAAGGGAAAGAACTGAAAGGCTTTAAACAAATAAAGACTTTATTTCTATGTAGTATATAACAATTAATAAATAGGGTCACCTATGTACAGTACTTTCGCTATTACAAGTACGCGTCGAGAAACGCAGGGTAAAAACTGTAGAATTGTAATCGACTATTGCATTATTAGCTCGAGTTTTCTAAGAGGTGGAAGTTGACAGTCGCCTGATAGAAATAGAGATGAATTAATCGATTTGTTTTAGTAGAATTATAACTGGAATTAACAAAAATAACGGTTTCCGATCATTTTTCCGTGGATTACTGAAATTAACGCTCAAGCAAAGTTGGAAATATCGAACTGTCCCTGGCAAATTGAAAGTTGTTTACGGGCGTAACCGCTTTTTCAATATTTTCAATTTTTTTAAGTCAAGAAACAATAATTGTGCTTCGCTTTGTTTTCTAAGAAATTACATTACAAGTTAACATCTACATTTATTTACAAAACATAGGAAAAACTATGAAAAAAAATGCAAATCGCGTGATAGTTGATGAGGGCGCAGCCCCAGTCAACTATCGCGCGATAGAAATAGAGAGCGAAAAATCTGACTGTTTAAGTAAAAATCTACTAGAAATTTTAAAACTTAATGGAAATCCTCTTCTCCAAACTTAGAAAAAGCCAGAAACGGCCGTCATTTTGTTAACAAGCGCGCACTGTTACGCTACTCTCAGAAACACACCGAATAGATAGTGAGTTGCGTAAGCAATAAGAGAACGGCATTAGTGATAGAACGCTAGTACATTTATACTAATGCCTGAT
>JAHPZR010020815.1:7500-25899 GCA_019787425.1 Platygyra sinensis | reverse complement strand
CGTCCAAATGTCATCAACTAGTTGTCTACAATTGTTTACTCAATGTCACTGTTCGTTGTAAGTCTGTAACATAAGAAAATAGTTAACCGATTTCTTGAAAATAGATATTAAAGATTGTCTGCGTCTCAGTTCCAGTCATATTTAAATCAACTTTACGTAGTTTTCTAAACTGTTGGTACCCTGATCTTCGAATACCCGTAATGCAAACGAATTTCAATGAATTTTTCCAAATTACGTTACTTATTACTTATCCTTTAAGTCGTTTTAATACTATATTGAGAACACAAGCTCGATTATAACTCTATTTCGTCACCAGTCGTCTTTCACAAGTTCCTCACGAGAAGAGACTGGGGAGAAATCAGTTCTGTTTTTCGTGTTGTCGAACAATGTCTTAATTATTAAGCTACATTTTGTATGATCAAAATTGGGAAACTTTTCTTGACATTTTGACAAATATTCGGAGAAAAAAAAGGAAATTCATCGAAATTCGCTTGCATTACTTTTGCACAATACTGCACAGCTAATGAAAAATCTGAATGCGCACCAGCATGGTATTATTCTTCACATACTGCGGCTCGCGAATCTGTTCTATTGGAGCAAATTCTACATATCCATAACCTTTGTAATTACGTGGGGCTGTTGGCCTTTGAAATGCCAAGAGGTTGGGTTTAGCTACAAGGGTTTCACTGATGTGTGTGCGGTACTCAGCACCATCAGACTGATCCATGATGGACAGAGCAATCCTTCCAGTAAACGGCCATTCCAAGATGGTGTCATAATCACCCTGCATCATGTGGACAAACAGCGCCACATGTTTACCCACTCCGCTGTCCACGCCATTCAGATTGATCCTCATGCAGAGCTTGTATCCATACAGGTTGGTGTAGAAGGCAGGGCTATGTATTGCTGTCATGACTCCATTGATAGCATCTTGGCGGCACTGGCGGTAATTCTCTATCCTCCAAATGTATGATCCGTTGCAGACACGTCCCTCATACTCCAACAGTCTGGTTTCATAGCGGTTAAATCTGACAAACGACAAAACCAAAAACATTTTATACCACTTCGTGCTCGATTGTTTGTGTCAATGTTTGGCCAAATGTCACCAAGGTTAAAATAAGTGTTTTCAACCTCTGTGGTCTTAGTGGTTTCGTTATGTAACAGTTAAATGCATGGCTTTGGCTTTTTAGCATTTGAGAGCAACGAGAACGCGTACTAATTTCGACTTCGTCTGTCTGGATGATTCTATTACCCAAAAATTTATTTCAGTTTAGTTCGACCGAGATTTTACCAGTCTGCGTTTAACAGCACTTGTTTTATTAGTCCGCGTCTTATTATTCTACGTCTTACTCGTCCATGTTGGTGTACCAAACCAATCCTGTGGGAGTTAAACTGTTTTCCTATAAACCCTGACGGAACAGCGGCCATGTTGATGTACCAAACCAATCCTATGGGAGTTAAACTGTTTTCCTATAAACCCTGACGGAACAGCGGCCATGTTGATGTACCAAACCAATCCTGTGGGAGTTCAACTCTTTTCCTATAAACCCTGACGGAACGGCGGCCATGTTGATGTACCAAACCAATCTTGTGGGAGTTACCACTGTTTTCCTATAAACCCTGACGGAACAGCGGCCATGTTGGTGTACCAAACCAATCCTGTGGGAGTTAAACTGTTTTCCTATAAACCCTGACGGAACAGCGGCCATGTTGTTGTACCAAACCAATCTTGTGGGAGTTTAACTGTTTTCCTATAAACCCTGACGGAACAGCGGCCATGTTGGTGTACCAAACCAATCCTGTGGGAGTTAAACTCTTTTCCTATAAACCCTGACGGAACAGCGGCCATGTTGATGTACCAAACCAATCTTGTGGGAGTTTAACTGTTTTCCTATAAACCCTGACGGAACAGCGGCCATGTTGGTGTACCAAACCAATCCTGTGGGAGTTAAACTGTTTTCCTATAAACCCTGACGGAACAGCGGCCATGTTGATGTACCAAACCAATCTTGTGGGAGTTAAACTGTTTTCCTATAAACCCTGACGGAACAGCGGCCATGTTGTTGTACCAAACCAATCCTTTGGGAGTTCAACTCTTTTCCTATAAACCCTGACAGAACAGGGGCCATGTTGGTGTACCAAACCAATCCTGTGGGAGTTTAGCTCTTTTCCTATAAACCCTGACGGAACATGGGCCATGTTGATGTACCAAACAAGCCTGTGGGAGTTTAGCTCTTTTCCTATAAACCCTCACAGAACAGCGGCCATGCTGATGTACCAAACCAATCCTGTGGGAGTTCAACTCTTTTCCTATAAACCCTGACGGAACAGCGGCCATGTTATTGTACCAAACCAATCCTGTGGGAGTTTAACTGTTTTCTTATGTAAACACTTTCTTTTGTTACAATGCATTTATATGGCTGTTGGACACGAGCTCAGTTTGCATGCAGTAGAGTAAAAATGTCCATCAAGGTAGGTTACATGTAGCTGTAATTCGAGCATGATGTGTGCAAAAGGCGTTGCTGCACAATTAACAAAGGAGATTATAACAAGAAACCAATGTCTGAGTCAAAGAAATGTCTTTGCGCTGCATTTGTTAGTGAAACAAAAAAAATCAGGTAAGTCAGATACATCGTTGGCTTGGTTCTTAACGCATGCTGTATTCATCGGATTAGATTGGACTCGACTAGTAAAACTCGGGATAATAAAGCACGCACTGGTAAAACACCGACTGGTAAACCTCGCACTGGTAAAACACACACTGGTGAGCCGCGGACTGGTAAAAACGTGGACTGGTAGAACGAGAACTGGGGACTTGTTAACCGCGGACCTGGTAAACCGCGGATTGGTAAACCGTGGACTGACTGAAACACGGACTGCACAGGGGACGCTCACATCCGTTTAGAATTATAGGATAAAAGATCAAACTACCTTTATCGCGTTTTTTTTGTGTGTTTTGTGGCGGCCATTTTGACTTTTCAATATGTGACGCGCTATCTGCTAGATGCGAGGTCAAGAACCGAAATTACGGAAATCGCTCGGAGCCTGCTCGGAGCTCTAATAAAGTGACAATGTGAAGTTGAAGTACTTTAGGCGACCGTTGACTTAAAAAATTTCCTTTCCAGACCTCGCACTGGAAGACCGCGCGAGTGTATTGGAAGTTCAAGACACCAAAACATACGCTACAAAGAGCGCAGCTCACTCGTGAGATATCGAGTTGAACACGAAAAGATAAAATTCATTTTTACCACAATTGCTGCCAATCTCGCAATCTGATTGGCTAATTTGCCGTTTTAAATAAGAGTCCATACCACGCTGCTCGCGTCAATGTGTTACGCAATGACTTTTTCAGCTCGCGCTCTGAAAAAGAAACATTTTCTTTGACGTTGATATTGTGGTAAAAAAAACAAATCGAAATGTGGTTTATGGTGGTCTGTGCTCTAATCGGCAACGAGAGCGCGTCATTACTCTTGTCCCAAACATTTTTTTCGTATTGTTTCTGCATATTGAGCAAGTTTGCAAAAGCTTTTGAAAGGAAAGTCTAACTCGTACAAGCAGCTCATTTGCATAATGTATCGCGCGCACTTTTAAGTCCGAGTGGGTGTTTTCAATTGTCAAGACAAAGATTTATTTCGTTATGTTTGATATTGTGGTAAAAAACATCGAATGTGATTTAGCGTGGTCTGTACTCTTATCGACAACGATACGCGTCATCACAGTGGTCAAAATTTGTTGCACAACGTCTTGGCTACTGTGATCACAGGGAACACACAATCTTGCCGAGTAGCGAGAGAGTAAATAAAGGGACAAAAACAATGAACAGTTTACCTTTGTCTTCTCTTGTCATCTCTTATCTTACGCGATTTTACTGGGAAAACTGCTGCTTACAAATCCTGCGTAACACTGAACCGCTAAACTCGTACCTAGGCCTTTCCACGCTTAGCAAAACATTTTTTTGGTTTGTGTAGAATTTGACAAGGGAGGCAACTCTATGCCAAAACATTTTGAACGCGCTGCGAATATTCCGCTCGAATGTCTAAATTTCGTTGAATTTTAGCTACTTTTGCAAAGTTTTGTCTCAATTCGCTTTTCGCAACATGATCGTACCGTTACCCAAATCCCAAACACGTCATCCAGCGCGCGTTCAAGCTCCCCTCTATCTCCGACATATGCTTTTTTGACACGACAAAACTTAACAAACATCTCCCCTGATCACAGTTTTTCTTGCGCTCACGAGAACGCCCATTCTCCGCACGAAAAAAACATGTCGAGAGCTAATACCAGAAGCGTTTTATCGAGATTTTGCGGTAACAATTGGGAGAAGGGGAAAGATTTTGTAAAAGCTTTTTCCGTCTAAAAATCCGTGTGGGGGGATGGAGGGGAGCTCGAGCGCGCGCTGGATGACGTGTTTGGGATTTAGGTAACGGTACGATCATGTTGCCAAAAGCGAATCGAGACAAAACGTTGCAATCTCTAAAAATTCTCCGACTGTCACAAAAGTATTCGAAAACAAATTCGGCCAAGTTGTAGAAAAACCTTCCGACTTCATTTTGTGTTTTTTTGGTTTCGTGAAAGCAATGAAATTTAGAGATTTGAGCGAATATTCGCAGTGCGTTCAAAATGTTTTGGCAAAGAGTTGCCTCCCTTGTCAAATTTATATAAACTAAAAAATTTTTTTTGCTGAGCGCGGAAAGGCCTAGGTACTAGTTTAGTGCTTCAGTGTTACGCAGGATTTGAAAGCAGCGGTTTTCACAATAAAATCGCGTAAGATAAAGAGAAGACAAAGGTAAACTGTTCATTTTGCTCTCTCCCTACTCAGCAAGATTGTGTGCTCCCTGTGCTGTGATGACACGTATCGTCGATAAGAGTACAGACCACGCTAAACCACATTTGATTGGTTAAATCGACAAGCAGGCATGTAATATTGTGTTTATTATGTAAACACCAGTGAAATATCAAAACATTTCACTTTAATATTTTCAGTGGTCTTAAAAGTGTCGTAACTAAACATGGAAGAAGTACACGGCCCATTCTCGCCCCCAGAGCCCACGATCCTTCTGGCCTGTGGTAGGGATCCCTGCCATAGGCCAGAAGGATCGTGGGCTCTGGGGACGAGAATGTACTCGGCCTTAAGGACGTTCGCGCTAATTGTTTCTGCGCATCCTACTGCGCACGCAAATTCACATGCACGTCATGCATCGAGCGCGCTAAGTACTAAAATGAACACCGGCTGATGGCCATTGCTATAGCTTTGCTTGGATTTAACGATCTTGGACGTTCGGCGACCCCAACTTTTCTTTTCAGAAACATATTTTATTTACATCACTAACTCATCATCTTTCAATGATAAAATTTTCAGAGGAAAATCAACGTTAGATAATTTTCGCGCGAACGTCCTTAAAGCATGGACGAAAGACAAATTCCTTTTTATTACAAAAAATGATGGTCCTTGGAATACTAGATTTCGACAAAAGCCAGTTATAATTGAAAAAGGCGCGACTTAGTATGTAACCATAACGACGGTGATTTCTTCAAGTGTGGAGATAACATGTTATTTTCACGTGTGAAGATATGAAGTTTTCGCGCGGATGCTCACTTGGTATTTCACTGGTGTTCACATAATAAAGTTTGATCTTTTATTCATATCGTAAAGTGGTACTGTGATCAAAATATTTACCCCTTGATACAGACTTCATGAAAGATTAAAAACGCCGTCTACCTTTTGCAAATATCTGCATTACTTCCGGAGATATTTACAGTACGTTTTCACAAAACTTTTGACAAACGGTTTGCGAAGTTCGTTTAAAATTCCCGAAGTTCGCTACAAACTTGGCAATTTTATTACGTAGTTGTAAATCAAATCGTGAACTTCGAAACAAAGTTGTGAATTTCACCCCGAATTTCGTTGGGAAGTTGCGAACTTCGTCGCAAGCGAAGTTGGTGTCATTCGGTGTAGTTGATTTGGTAATATAACAATAACAATGTAAATACAAAAGTTCAACAACACGACAGTGAAATATTCTGTTTTTTCGCGCTATTTCAAGAATGACATATGTCGTCTAAGTAAACTACTTTTAAACCGCTGTGTGGAAGTTCTATCTGAAGCTAACCGAGAATAAACCAACGCGACAGAAATTGTGTTCTATTTTTAGGCAGGTGTCGGACGGCATCTGGGAAAATTCAGTTCCAACGTTTTATTACCCATTTTAAAACTAGTAATTGCTAATCGACGTAAAACAACGTTTAAGGAAATTCCGAGACAATAGCCCTTTTCACGGTTAATTTTTCTCATTTGCATTACAATGAAATCAATGTGAATGCGAGGCAATTTCGGGCTAAAAGTGCGAAATAGCCCGAAATTGCCTCGCATACATGCTAGATTTTATTGTAATGCAAATGAGGAAAGCTAACCGTGAAAAGGGCTATTTGACCGAATGGCGCGAACTTCGCTCGCCAACGAAGTTCGGCGTGAAATTCACAACTTCGTTTTCCAACTTCACAATTTCATTGATAAGTAGGTAATGAAATTGCCAAGTTCGTAGAAAACTTCGGGAATTTTCCGAACTTCGGAAACCGTTTGTCAAAAGTTTTGTGAAACGCACTTACGTTTGAAAATTGGGTAAAATATGCAAATGAGATGACTGATGGCGTGATACGCTCAACGCAATATTATATTGAGTATGTAAATATGCTACCGTGGCCAATTTTCAGTGGAGAACATTGAAACTTGGCAGGCTGATAGTTCTACAGGAAACACACATATGGGTATAAAAATTCCGTTCCCATGGCTACTTTTTCCCAGTCCTCACCCACTTGATTTCAATATGTTAGTGATTTTGAGCTTGAAAAGTGTTAAACAAGGCCACAAACTCGAGCTAACGTATTTATATACTTGCTGGATCATGCAGGTGAAGTGCTGTTAGCATATATCTAAATGAAACGCAAAAGGTGGCCAGAAAAGCTTTTAATATTGGGGAGATCTGGAACCCAGTATGTTGCCATGGTGACAGAACTGTTAGGCTCGTATTGTGGAGCACATTTAGTAGAATCTTACTGCAAAGAATAAAACATTTCTGATACAAATTGGCCGAGATATCTCTTTTCATAATTGAACAAAATCTGGTTGAATGTATGACGTCATCACTTAGTAATTTGCATATTTTAAAAACTTGAACATCTCTGGAACGAGATGAGATATTTGAAAATAGTAAACAACATTTTTTTCCTCATGCAGTCTACTTGTTTAAGTTTCAAAATGGCTTAGCAAAGGTGCTATGTTCGTCATTTTACCACTTTAAACGGGTGTGAAGGCTCCATGTGGGACTGGCAGAACGTGGACGAGTAAGACGTAGAATAATAAGACGCGGACTAATAAAACAAGTGCTGTTAAACGCAGACTGGTAAAATCTCGGTCGAACTAAACTGAAATAAATTTTTGGGTAATAGAATCATCCAGACAGACGAAGTCGAAATTAGTACGCGTTCTCGTTGCTCTCAAATGCTAAAAAGCCAAAGCCATGCATTTAACTGTTACATAACGAAACCACTAAGACCACAGAGGTTGAAAACACTTATTTTAACCTTGGTGACATTTGGCCAAACATTGACACAAACAATCGAGCACGAAGTGGTATAAAATGTTTTTGGTTTTGTCGTTTGTCAGATTTAACCGCTATGAAACCAGACTGTTGGAGTATGAGGGACGTGTCTGCAACGGATCATACATTTGGAGGATAGAGAATTACCGCCAGTGCCGCCAAGATGCTATCAATGGAGTCATGACAGCAATACATAGCCCTGCCTTCTACACCAACCTGTATGGATACAAGCTCTGCATGAGGATCAATCTGAATGGCGTGGACAGCGGAGTGGGTAAACATGTGGCGCTGTTTGTCCACATGATGCAGGGTGATTATGACACCATCTTGGAATGGCCGTTTACTGGAAGGATTGCTCTGTCCATCATGGATCAGTCTGATGGTGCTGAGTACCGCACACACATCAGTGAAACCCTTGTAGCTAAACCCAACCTCTTGGCATTTCAAAGGCCAACAGCCCCACGTAATTACAAAGGTTATGGATATGTAGAATTTGCTCCAATAGAACAGATTCGCGAGCCGCAGTATGTGAAGAATAATACCATGCTGGTGCGCATTCAGATTTTTCATTAGCTGTGCAGTATTGTGCAAAAGTAATGCAAGCGAATTTCGATGAATTTCCTTTTTTTCTCCGAATATTTGTCAAAATGTCAAGAAAAGTTTCCAATTTTGATCATACAAAATGTAGCTTAATAATTAAGACATTGTTCGACAACACGAAAAACAGAACTGATTTCTCCCCAGTCTCTTCTCGTGAGGAACTTGTGAAAGACGACTGGTGACGAAATAGAGTTATAATCGAGCTTGTGTTCTCAATATAGTATTAAAACGACTTAAAGGATAAGTAATAAGTAACGTAATTTGGAAAAATTCATTGAAATTCGTTTGCATTACGGGTATTCGAAGATCAGGGTACCAACAGTTTAGAAAACTACGTAAAGTTGATTTAAATATGACTGGAACTGAGACGCAGACAATCTTTAATATCTATTTTCAAGAAATCGGTTAACTATTTTCTTATGTTACAGACTTACAACGAACAGTGACATTGAGTAAACAATTGTAGACAACTAGTTGATGACATTTGGACGCTTTTGACCAAACGACACGACAGTGACGCCCAGATCTGAGAATATCCACATTTCGTGGTTGCCACACTTAAATAGCCTTCTTGGGGAGGGACCATTGTGTTTTTTTTAAGTGGGGAGTGGACGGCGTAGACAATCTCCGAAAAAAAATATTTCCTGGACAGCAGAAACTGCTCGAAAACATATCTTTAGGAGTAGCGATGGGAAAAAAATCTTGCAAGTACCCTCCACTATCACTATTTTGAGTTTTGGTGTTAAAAAAATCTAGCACAAGCTATAAACGGCGAAAAAAAGTCATGCACAATGTATAGGTGATAAAACATTTCTTGCCCCAGAAAATTTCCAAACGGTCCCCCACCACCCCGTAAAGAATTAAAGGTCCGTCCCTTGGCAGACGCTCACGCAATCTTTCCTCACCCAGAAGAAAGATTGCGTGATGAAGCAAAAGAGCATCTGCGTAGAGGGCGACAGTTCAGGTACAATGAGATCTGAATTTTATGTCCAGAAAATGTCAGAACTAAGAAAATGTTGATCCGGGTCAGGGTTATTGCGAATCGGAGAGGTTAGGGGAAGGGAAAAGTTAAAATTTTAAGAACAATGACTTTTCATCTGTTCAGTTTTGTTTCTGACTCTCCAATTGAAAGAAAAAATAACACGGAAATGTTGCTTATATCGTTTATACTACATAGTACCGTAAAAGCTCTTTCAACCTCGTCATTTTCCAATCATACTGACTGCCTGTAGGCGACCGTTGCAACGGCTGTTTTTCTCAATTTCTTGGAAGAGTGAAGTGGAGTAAGTGTTTGACCTGGCGGACTCTAAAATCGTATAATAATATATGTAGTTAATTCAAATGTAGTTAAGCGGATTTAGCAAGGAGCACTAATGTTACATTTGCTGTCAGCGACGCTTATATATCCGCATGCGCCAGGATTCCACGTGATCCTGCAGCGTGGGGCTCTTCTCAGGGTCTTCTTCCTCCCCTGCCCCTCCCTGTCTTTTCACTGTTTTATTAGTGTGAATAAGGCTGTCCCAAAGATGCTCAAAAATTCCTCAGAATTCTTCAAGCTGATACAGTGTTTTATTTTGAGTATAACAAGTTGCCCTATTACATAGCAGAAAAGATCAAATAATTACATTATTATTAATCGCTTTTCTAGGGCTACTAAGGTTTACTAACAAACTAACTTCAAACTTGCCTAAACAAGATACAACAGTTTCTCATTTTCGTTAAATATTACTTACTGCTATGGTTGTTACGTCCAAAACGATCTTCTGAGGTCAGGCGCGAAACGTGTGCTAAATATTTGACTTCTTAACACAATTATGTACACAATTTCATAACACCTGAGTAAATTTGTGAACAAAAGAGTGCATAACAGGCTTGTTGGATTTTGTTTTGAGTTTCATTTATTGTCTGAGGAGCTTGGTTGGCACTGATGGAAGATTCTGGCCTGCTTACTCAAGCATACAACCTTAACTTTGCGAGGCAGTTAACAAAATGTAACGAGTTGATAACGTCATTTCAAGAAGGCTAAGAGGGGAGAGGAGGCAAAAGCGAGTGAGAGGGGTGGAACTTGAAAGAGCTTTTACGGTACTTGTGATGCAGTAGGCCATTGCTGAGTTCTCTTGTGCCTCTATCTCAGAACGCGTCTTAGTGCGAAACCTTTCATTCACTACTTGCACAATACCATAATGCACCTCTTTAACCCCCCCCCCCCCCCCCCAAAAAAAAAATTTTGCATACTCATTGTTTGCAATTTCTCCTGGAACATGAACGTGTCCCAAGAGTAATCTAAAACAATGCCTATGCAAATTTTTGGGGGATAAAAGAGGAGTATTATGGGATTTGTGCAAGTAGAGAATATGAAAATGAGCTCTGCATGCAGGGTCATTTTCATGCAAATCAAAGTCATTTTCATAAGAATGGTTTCGCACTTTAATAGACTCCTTTTGAAACAGGCACAAGGGAACTCTGAAATGGCTTATTGATTCAAAGGTGAATGAAAGGATCATTGAAGGCCATTGGTCTTCAACTTCGACATTTTCTTTATTTCGTATAAATTTTAAAGCCACGTAACACAATGATGCGCATGTGTAGGTTTGACACAATAATAAAGCTTAAAGTCGAAAAAACGTCAAAGTTAAGATACCATTATTTTTTTTTTAAATAAAAAAAAAATTAAAATATACCATTAATACCATTTGAATTTGTATAGAAAAATGGTATGATTGCAATTAAGGATTTGCACTGCGAGAGATATTTGAAAATAGTCCCAAAATAATGTCGGTCCCACAGTAAGGCTTAACTTGTTATTTAATTTTACAACTCATTGAAGTATATTTCTAGGAACACAGTTCCAGTAACTGTTTGAAAACGTAACTTTCAGTTAGAGGTTAAATTAAGACATGGACTGAAAACTACATTTGTACTAAGGATTAGATATCTTAATTAAGGCTTAGTTTTACGCGATATCAGTTCGCGTTACTGAAATTTAATTTTTTCATTTATTAATATATGTTGGACAACTGTAATTTTACTATGAAGTATTTATGTTTTTGTTTATTGAAGAGTGTATGCAAAAAGAGTTACTGTTGGTTTCATTTTTTTCTTTTTTACTAATTAGTGCGCATTTTCGTTAAATTTATTGTGCTACAGGGCTTTAAGTTAACCAACGAAAAGTCTGGGATTTTAGGAGAGGAACAATTCTCTGTGGCAACCGCGATGCTTTTGCACAATACTCTATTCTTGTGTGCATGAAGAAGCGGGCTTTATGTAACCATGGGAAAGAGTATTACATCGGGATAGGTTCCTGCTAACAATTTTCCTGTTACTTAACGTTCATTTCTTCACCCACAGAAGAATTACACAGTTATTACTTCAGTGACGTTCGTTTGGGTTGTTTAAGACACCCAAGGCCAATGGCTTCGTTTGCCGTTTATCGAGCTGCAGTAATAACTTAGCACAGCTAATCTGTGAACCTTGTTAACCTCGCAATGTAGTGATACCAGAAAAAAAGATTGAAATCATGGTATAGTAGTGGCCTATCGGCCCAAAGAATTGTAGTCGTTAATTCTTAAGGTTTGAATAGTCGATGGTGATTATTGCAATGGCTTGACTTTTAAGCATTTTGCATTAGTTGTTTGAATAGTCGATAGTGGGTTAATATTGCAATGCCTTATCTTATAAGCAGTTTGCCCTTGTTACTTTATATAACTCATTTAAAACAATCGATTAAAGGCGAATACCTTATGTTGCAGATTCGTATGTTCATGTTCAATGATTTGGTAAATCTATCAATTGTTTTCATTAAAATTTACAGCATTCGTCTTTGTGTCGATGGTTGTTTGCATTTCGCATCTGTGAAATCCCACCCCCACCCCCTGTTACCCAAATCTTTTCAGCTCACTCCCCTCCGTCCGTCTTCTGTTCGCGTAAATAATTAGAAGTGCTGATAGAATTTTAATTTTTTGCCCCTTATTAGTAGGCCTTACATGGCCAGCGAGAAGACTTGACACTGAAGTAAAGTTCATCATCATCAATGTTTCAGTTTTTCGCGGGTTAAGATGAACTCAAAAACCCTGCCAGCTCCCAATGTATGGGTCTTAGCTCGGTTGGTAGAGCACTGCCACGTAACGCAGAGGTCACTAGTTCAAATCCCGTTGAAGCACTGAAAATCTGGGAAATCTATTCACCTCTATTTCACCTCTGTAACCCATAAACCATGCTGGATTCACAAACAATACGAGAAAATTGATGACGTGATGTGGTAAAATATGGATTTTGTAGCTAGGCTGTCTGGTGTCGGCGAATTCGTTTTTGTTAAGCAATTACTTTTACTTGAAGTGACTGTATTAATATTTTTTATTCTATAATACTGACGAGATAGCTGAATTATATTTTACAGATTATTCAGTGGAATGCGTAGCACTACACGGAATGGGTACCATACCAGGATGATTTTCAATATGCTCAAATTTCATGAGACCAAAAAATTAAAGCGATGACTTGCGGTGAGTCCAGAATAGGTCGTGTAAACCTTCCCGAGGGTAGTCTGGAGAAAGCAAGACTTAAGCTTACACGTAGTTTGTACTTTATTGTTTTGTCTCAGTAAACGTCCCTTAAAAGTTCACGAAAATAGCTTTTGGTATAGGTTATGTTTAGTCTAAGAACTGAGAGATCTACTGTACAACAAACAATGCTTCGGCGTTCGGATTGAATGTTTTCTTAAGGCGGAGGTAGAGGTGAACGCTGTTTTGACGTCGCTTAAAACGGCCTTTCTGCCAATATCTCAGTCACGTTTCAAGCGACGCTAAATCTCTATGCTTATTTCATTAACCACTGTTTGGCGGTTTTGTGTAAATTTTTGGGCATTTTGGGAAAGAGAGATAGATTTTTTCTCAAAGGATAGGTTAAATTAAGAAAAATATGAAATGTTGAAGATATGATGGATTTGGAAAATTGAAATTTGAAGTGAAGAATTAGTAGATGGACACCAAACAGTCCCCTACCAACCTGGAGCTCTCCTTTGGGGGATCAACTGTCTGGTAGTGTTTCCAACCCATTTTAATACCAACAATTCCCTTTTGATAATACTTCAAATTTCACTCCTGTTCATGTGTACCCCCGCCTTAACGAGTTGACAATACATTTGAAAATAAGGGTTTCGGCTAAATTAGTTACTAGAGAGCTTAGGCAAACCACGATAACAACTCCAACGAGAAGGCCACCAAAAACAAGGATTAATGAGCGGAACAATGGCTGTGCACGTGCGTTATAAATCTTTGTACATTTCTTTGCCGTCCTCTACACGACAACGTGAAATGACTAAGTTCTAGGTATTTTGGAAAACGCAAACGACGGCAGCTACTTTCATTTGGAATCGAACTCTGACGTTACATAGCTTGGGCAAGTTCTGAGACCAATGGACGCACTGGACAGGTTTAGACAATTGAGAAATTCGAAGAAAATAAATAATCTTTTTTACTAGGCGTTCTCGGGATCGTTGTCATCATTGTTTATTAAGCTCTCTATATTAGGAAATAATTAGCGAGTAGCGGTGAAAGAAAAATCATCAAAATTATACATGCTGTTGACTGGCTCTAGATTCCTGCTGTTCCCTGTTGCTCAGATCAGGAATCACTCACACGCAAGTACTCAGTTTAATTCACAGATAGAAAATAGCTATCTTAGCTAATTTTGGACGAAAGGAAATCAGAACACTTGGATCAGTGGCGAAAATTTGGTGATCAGATATTTCAAGACAAAAAAACTTGATATGTAGTGACGCAGTAAAGGTGATCGGGAAAGGGGCATGTAAACTAAAAAGGTGCATGATTCTTTTTTTTACCCCGAAAGTAAATTCGTGACCTATAAGGGCTTGTCCAAAATTTTAGCTCCTAGTTCTCACTTCCTTTGTAGTTGGAGATAACCCTTCCTCCTTCCCAGTTTCCAGCTGCAATCAAGGGAACACGTGCCGCTCATGATCCAATCAAAAGCGAACAAAAGCCACCACCGAAAATTGTCTTAGGAACTATGGCCTCGTTTGCATGCCAAACCACTTAGAGCTGTTATGATAACTCGTTTAAGTTGACTATTTGATCTTTTCTACACCCTTTGAGAAATAATTTTATTGCTCCACTTAAGATGCATTCACAGTTTAAAGTCTTAGTCGTGGCGGTCAATTAACCCCTTGTTAGTGTTTACTTCGTTTAAAAGCAAAAAATAAAAACTGTTCCTTTTTTTAAATGGCCACTTCACATATGGGAGAGTTTGTTATACTTGATGTACTTAACACTCGACCTAGTCCCTGGGTGTTTTCTCTTTGGCGAGCAAGATCCTGGGAAGAAGTCACCTGTGCACCACATGATGCTTGTAAGAGAGAAGCACAGCACAGAGGCAGTAAGTTAATTGTAAAAAGGGTTACTACGACGAGAACGAATTAATCGCTTTTCTACTTCTTTACAGCCACACAAGGGCAAAAACAAAATAACTTCCATGCCTGTTATCCGGCAACAGTCAAATTTCCCCATATTTCCTTTCAGATATGTCACCCATCCCTAAGCAATCTTAAATTATATCTTTTCGTAACTAATGGAGCGGAACAGACAAATAGCAAACACAACTCCAAGGATCTGCAAATAGAAGAAAGAAAAAATTATCTTAAAAGTGACCAATGTATAGTTTCTCCTCAATTTTTAAAACAATTGGCAATTTGACTTTGCAGCCTCAAGGCTAAAGCCGCCATATCGCAACCGGGTAGATGTCATGGTAAACAGGCTTTGATTCCAAATAACTGCGTTATTATCATGAATTACACAATGAAATATTAGGGAAATTATTTTAATCTTATAGCTCCTGTATAGTGTCTGGTCAATTTTTCACTTTCTCATAGATCGCTCTGTACATGTCTCTCTTAAAATCGTTGTTACCAATTTTTCACACAGATGTTTGAAAAAGTTAAACGAAATCATGTTTATCTCAGCTATCCTCAGATGTACGCCACAGAATCTTTTCATTGTTTTGAGGTCCTCCCAGAGGAATAGCAATGCATATACCCTTTATTTCTTAAAAATTATATACATGTTTTTCTCCTATGTTCCCTTAAAGGAATGGACAATGCCTAGCGCGCGTCCATCCAATTCGGGATGCACGCGGATAGTTGGGAGAGCACGAAGGTAGCGTAAGAGATGCTCGAGGCGCAGCCGAGAGCATCTCTAGCTACCTAAGTGCTCTCCCAACTATCCAAGTGGATCCCGAATTGGATGGACGCTAGCTAGGCATTGTCCATTGCTTTTATAACATAGCAAGACATTTTTCACGCTGAAAAGTCGCTTTTTCTGCACTTATCAAATTGCAAGTTCTGCACG
Source organism: Platygyra sinensis (assembly GCA_019787425.1). NCBI lineage: Eukaryota > Metazoa > Cnidaria > Anthozoa > Scleractinia > Merulinidae > Platygyra > Platygyra sinensis. The sequence goes on along the minus strand of JAHPZR010020815.1, from coordinate 10,343 downwards.
TGCACGTGCACGTGTTGTTTTCACTGACAGCACGTTTCGCTACACGTGCACGTGCGCGTGCACGTGTTGTTTTCACCGGTAGCACTGATGTTTCTGCAACCATTTCAGACACATTAATTTTCCAAGTCTCCAAAGTCATCGAGAAACCCTAACTCAAATGTTGAAAAACACTAGCTATTAGTAACAGCTAAAGTTAAGTTTTACTCGAAAAAAGTTGTGAGAAAAACTTTCGCTGGCAAGAAATTTCACCGACGATGGCGTCAGCATGAACCATCTCTATGAACCATCCATTTCTTTTTCATAGAAAATTAGCCAATCACAGCGCGCGCTAGCATATAGCTATGTTATAAATTAATAAAATCCATTCGTAAAAAGGGTGTTGTCAAAGTTCCCTATAATGATAGAGATATTCCTTTTTTCCTCAAATTAATCCCAAAAGTATCCCTTGTTCCCTAGAAATAAATGATCATGTCCCCTTGTTCCCCCCAAACACCTGGGAGGCTCGCCATATTCTCAGTCAAAAAGAATTGCAAAATTTAGATTCTCCGTATATCGTTTAGTTTTGACATCAACATGTGACATCGTTTTATTCTCATTCTCAGTCTAGATCTCAACCATATTCAGTCTCAGTCCCAGTCACATTCTCATTCTCAGTCTCATTCTTAGTCACAGTCTCAATTTCATTCCCAGTCTCAACCTCAGTCTCAACCTCAGTCCCAGTCTCATTCTCAATTTCACTTTCGGTCTTAACCTCGGTCTGGGTGTAATTCTCGTGCTCATTCTCATTCATTCTCAACCCGTCTCATTTTCTGTCTTGGTCCCAGCCTCATTCTCAGTTTCAGCCTCGGTCTGAGTGTAATTCTTGTGCTCAGTTAAATTCGTGGTCTCGGCCTCATTTTCAGTCTTTTTTCAGTCTTTCTCTCATTCTCAGTGTCATTCATGGTCTCGGCCTTTTCTCAGTCTTCCTTTCAGTTCTTGGTGTCATTCCCAGTTTCAGTCTCTTTTTCCACTTATGGTCAGGATTGAACGCAAGTATTGTTCTTTTAGTACTTCATATTTGGCAGGGTTGTTTCACATTTGACGGAATTGTGTGTGTTTTGGTGAATTTTCACCCGATGAGGACACTTTGTGATGCTTAGGATGCGGAATTTGAATCTTATTAGCGTTCAATCCTGGACATATCTGTCGTTTTCAGGCTCACTCTCATTTTCATTGTCGTTCCCATTCTCATTTTCAGTCTTGATGTCATTTTCATTCCTTATCTACAATGCAACTGATTTGATTTGATTTGAGCTTGCAGCTTATTAAAATCGAAAAATTCAAATGCTTAGTTAGGAAGAGAATGACAAAACGTACCTGCAAAATGGCGATTCCAACACCTATTCCTCCAATGACAGCCATTTTCCCTTTCACGAAGTTTTGTAGTGCTTCGGAACAACCCTAAACACACAAAGAATACGATCTGGTCCGGTTTATGCCGTATCTTAAATTAATAAAATTCTTTTTTGTGCGAAGAAATGTTAGTGAAATAGAAGAAATGTTAGTGGAATAGATCTTAATACAAACTTTACCAAGGACCTCTCATAAAAACAAACAAAAACACATGACGTTGTAGACGACGGATCATTCACAATTTACGCGCTGATCACGCGTTGTTTCCATTATGTGCGCCCTTATATACCACAGACCCAGGATTTTTCAAGTTAGCCTCCATGGGTTCTTCTATAAATAGTACTTATTGTGAAATCAGGCTACCAAGGTTTATAATCAGGTTCTTAATTTTTGTTTAAAAAGCGATTATTCACACATTTTTCTTGGCATACATTTGCCACAGTCAAGTGAAGAAAATAACTCCACCCTGATGCCTCACAATTAACAGCTATCTGAGTTATATATTATGTTTGAGACTATATTTTGAAAATAGGTACCTGTATTAAATTTTAGCCTAGAATGGGTCTTATGTGAGGGATGCTTAACTGGGAAATTTAGCCTAACAGGTTCTTATACGCGGGTTTTAACTTAATCACTGTTTAAACATCTTATGATATCATTCCTATGTTCTGTAGGAGTGTAGACCTTGCAAGCAGCTTTCACGGGTCACCGTTTCACCCTGCACCGGAGGAAATAATTGCCATACTCACGTCTTGGTAGATGTCTTCCTTATTGCCCAACGAACTGCATTTTGCAGTTGGGTTTTTGCAGCAGGACTCAGGGTAAGGTTCAGATCTGCCACTGTTCTTGTACCATGATGAGTTCTTCCAGTCAGACGGACCCGAAACACCACAGCACTTCAACTGTCCAGCAAAGAACAAAAAATCTCATCACCTTAATTGAAAAAAAACATCTTTCTGCTTTGTGAAATTTGAGGGCAAGTCTCTTTAGTTTTGCAATGGTCCAGAATTCTTTTTCAAATCGTTTTATCATATTTCAGTGTCAAAAACGAATTGTCCACAGGGGTAAGAAATGAAATAAATAGAGTATTGTTATTGTAAGGTAAAGTGTGTCTTTCCTGAGACCATGCACACCACAATATCCCCGGCCAGGGGACCATTTCTCGAAGGTCCCAAAACGTTTTTGCACCCGGAAAGCCGAAGCAAAATCTCTAACCTTATGATTACATACTATTCTATTTACATATTTTTAATACGACCAGAAGTTCCCTTCATACAAGAAGTTTAACTTCTCTTAATTTACACACAAATTAACTAAAAATGGCTTTGCGGGCACACAAAGTTTCCGATGTATTCGAAAAGTAGACCCCAGGGACCGGTCTCTAACCCGGACCGCTCGATCCAGGGGGCCGTTTCTGGTAAGCCCCGGAATCCTTTCGGGTCCAAAAAGCC
>JAHPZR010020815.1:0-2500 GCA_019787425.1 Platygyra sinensis | reverse complement strand
CTTCTCCGTTTTACGTACAAAGTCTAATGTGATTCCAGCATTACCCATTTCTCCAGTCGACGGAAAGAATCGCGTTCCTAATGCCCAACCCTGTGAGCGAGATAGAGAATGAGGAAAGACCTTAAGCCTTTAACGGCACGAAAAGTCGCTAATATCGTCTTTTCAACAAATCCATTTCTGAAAAATCTATCTTTTGATGCAACCAATGACAATAGCGTTCAAAGGGTACTGAGCTCAGAGATAGATACAAAACTTTGCAGCCGGTAAAATAATAATTAGAGCCCAGGCAGGAAATGAACATGTGGACGACAACAAGGGCACAAGAGCATTATTGCTAATCATTCTGATGATGAAACGCTGAGCAAATTCAGCATTGTTTGTGATTTGTTATATCGTTCATTTTCTCGACCACCGATATCAAACAGAACACAAAATATGGATATAATAATAACAATAATGTGATCTGGTACTAATTTTTGCAATTTACCGTTGTTATTGAAATATTTCCATTATTTTGATTCATACAAACGAATCTAAAATGAATCACAAATACAGAAATTGAAAAATTAAAAGTTTCACTGGTTTTTGCATAGGGAAACCAATTGAGCGCTCCGGCAAAATTTGAAACCGTTTGCGACTTCTCATTCAGAACTACAAAAGAATATCTTGACAGTAGACAGTGAAGAAAAAGATACTAAAAAACTCCCAAACCATTTCAAACAATTGAAGCAGTAAAGAAGAAAGGATTATTTCGAGTGTAACTAAAGTTTACATTTTTCTTTGAGTAACTCGCTGTCCTGGTTACTACCGCTAGAGGGATAATTAATGAAATGTCTTGACCGCTGAATATACGCGCTGTCAATGTGCAATACGGGATTTGTCTACTCCGTCGTGACCTTTCAGGCTTTTTTAGCGTTAGATGCTGAAAGATTCTTTTATAGTCTCGTCCTTTTGCATGTGTTTTCCGTCACTACCTATTTTTAAAAGACAAAAGGATACCTCCATGACACTTCCCTATTCTTCACCGCACGCACTTGTCAAAAAGCTTAAAGGGAAAGGTTTCGAGAACCCACTTTATTTCCTTGTGAAAATTTCACCTTTTTAAACGAACAAGACGAAATTCGTCCCTTTTTTGAGACATTCATCGCTGATGAAATTCTAAACGTATTTTATTTCTTGAAAAAAAAAAAAAGAAATTTAGATTCTGTTAAAGGCCGGAAATAAAAACATATGTCGTTTCTTGAAAGAAGGAAGCAAAAATTAAATATGGCGGCTAAGCCCCCTTTTCTTTATTTTTTCGTGTAGCAGCAAAGCGGCAAGGTACTTCTTTATAATAAAGTTAAAATGGAAAAAAAATTTACGGCTTATCATGAATTTGCAAATCGCCTAAGTGCAATTTATTTTTTTAAGCCGCAAATTTGCTCATAAGTTCTCTCCAAGGAAAAGGTAAAAGTCAGCGTTGAGCTTATTCATGTCTGATTAAAAGCTGAAAATTACTCCAGAAGAAATAAAATGCCAAATTTTGTATATGTGAACTACTATAATTTAGCAATGAAAAACAAATCACAAATGCTGAGATATAATTGTTTTCTCAGAAAAAAAAAAAATTATAGAAATTTTCAAGAATAGCCGAGTTTGGCCTTCATCCATGCTGCCGTTGAAATACAGACACAGCGTTGATCTCAATTAAGTAGAGGCCTTGGAAATTTAGGTCGGGTGACAAGACGCTTAAACATTAATGAGCGGTTAGTGCCGCATACAGCGATGCATAAGCCGAAACCAGGTTTTTTTGTTCGATTTTTAAAAATGAAAACAAAACGTTTTTACTTGAGACAAAAAGTAAAGTCGGTTAAAAAGTGAAAAATGGTCCAAAAAATCAGACGCTTGACTCACCCAAAACACCAAGTTGAAGACACAGAGTAGGAACTTCAGACACTTCATGCCGCAATCGAGCCCCGCCATTTTAAGACGGTTCTTTTTTAGCCCTTTAACAAAATAAAGATCAAATGAGATACAAGCGATCGATCTCTCCCAATCGCACCACAGATGGCATAAATAATATGTGATGTTTTACCTTTCAACTAACTCTAAATACCGCAAACGCAATCTCTCTCACTCGCAGTCTCTCGCTTTCTCGTCGCGGCCACCTCCCAGCTTCACATAAAGATTACGTTCAGTGAATGTTTTCTTTTTTTTCGTTTCGAAACTGCATAAATTTTCTTCTCCTGTTCAGAGTGGAAATTAACATATAATTTGATTGACAATCGCCTGATCTTAATATTTGGTTTACTTCTCGACCAATCAGAACACTTCATGACAATGATGTGTTGACAGCAGGTCTGCTTCTACTCTTTTCTTATTTGATAGATGGCCAGCTATTAGTGAATCGAATAGCCAGAACAGGTGAAACTGAACTCAGGTTCAAAGCACTCTGTGGGCATGCTACGATTTTTCTTTAACAGGCAGTTTAAAGCCGAAGATTTATTAACAGAAAAGAAAA
>JAHPZR010020809.1:22500-32247 GCA_019787425.1 Platygyra sinensis | reverse complement strand
TAGCAACAATTAACTAACCAGAACAAGGAACTTTCAGGTCCTAAAACCCTTTCTGTTCGTCTGTCAAACTCTTCGCTGAAGTTTTCATGCACATATACAGAAGCTGCTGTCCAGTCAGCTGCTTTCTTCGGCTGAACTAGTGATGTAATATTCATCAGCTACTTACTCGTTAATTTAGTATATCATAAACCCCAAAACCCCTAACTCCTTAGGTTTGTAAAAATTTTTTTAAAAAAATCCTTACAAATCACTCTCTTCGTGCGTCTGTTCGGCTGTCTGTCCAAGCATTGTTGTGCTTTCACGCAGAGTGGGTGGTCACTCTGCTGTTCTTTTGTGTTCGTACTGGTGCTCTCGACATCCAAAAGCACACATTAAACAATTTAAATCAATATGTTATAACCAAATCCTGAGGCCTCTAGCTATGGATTCAAAATAGCATATATGCTGTAACTAACCCATAGCTAATAAGCAAAACAAATTTAAATCACCTCGCCAAACAAAAGAAAGGATGTACTTGCACCGGCCGGGTCTGTCTGTTTCGGTTGTTTGTCCAGGCATTGCTGTGCTTCTGCGCAGTATGGTTGTTCACTCCGCCGTTCTTTCGTGTGCATGCTGGTGCACTTGACATCTGAAATCACACATTAAACAATACAATTAAGATATATTGATAACAGAAATCCCCTATTTTCAAGGATTTTTAAAAATATAAATAAAATAAAACAAATTAAATAATAAATAAAAAATAAAATAAAAAATAACATATCCAATGTGTCAGGATTATTCCATCACTAAAAACAAAACAAAAAAAAAAAATTTTTTTAAAACCATCTCACCAAACAGTAGAATGGATGTATTTGCATCGGTCAGGTTCGTTTGTTTCGGTTGTTTGTTCAGGCATTGCTGTACTTCAGTGCAGTGTGGTTGTTCACTCCGCCGTTCTTTCGTGTACGTGCTGATGTTCTTGACATCTAAAAACACACATTAAACATTTTTAAAATCATCTCGCCAAACAGCAGAATAGATGTACTTGCATCGGTCAGATTCATTTGTTTCGGTTGTTTGTTCAGGCATTACTGTGTTTCAGTGCAGTGTGGTTGTTCACTCCTCCACGGGTCGGTTGTGCCAGACCCCTTCTCGCCACAGAATAAGGCGAGAATGTCTGTAGAACTACAATTTTTAGCACCCACAGCTCGACAGTAGGCAGAGGTATTCTGACTTGCTGTAAAAATGGTTGGATATATCTGGGAAGGTGAATTTCATGCCCCGAAAGACCTTTCATGGGTTTTTGCCATTCAGTATAAGAAACAACTAAATCAAGGCCTTTTCAAAACTAAGAAACAACTGAAACAGACTATCCGATTCACACAAATTTATTTAAAACTGAATCGCTGTAATTTACAATGTAAAATTCTACGTGTACTTAATATATTACGCTAAGATCATTTGCCTTCGTTGACTCACCTTCGATATTTTTAACTATAAACCCCTGTAGATCGTGCTCAATTATATGGGACAATTTTTCGAAATCAGTATAGTTTACCACAAGCTTTATCTCTGAAACGAGGAAGGTGACCCCCAATTTTTTTTTGCACTTCTGGCTCAAGTAACTTATTATCTGCCTGCAGTAAAAAATTAAAAAAAGAATGTATAAATTATATATATTTATAAAACCAACCACGTTAACAAGCTTAAGATACAGCTAAAAATATTATTAAGAAGCTTATATGTGAAGTATATATGAAATAATTCATATTTGTACTGCGGTTGTAGATACATGTGAAGAGTGATCATCGCAGTAAATTTTCCAATTTAAGCAATTGGAAAGAAGAAGCCTGAAAAAAATCAGGGCTTCAACGGGATTCGAACCCGTGACCTCCGCGATACCAGTGTGATGCTCTACCAACTGAGCAATGAAGCCACACGTTGGGAGCGAGGTCAATTTATTGAGTTCATATTTTCACACAAGAAAATATGAACTCAATAAATTGACCTCGCTCCCAACGTGTGGCTTCATAGCTCAGTTGGTAGAGCATCGCACCGGTATCGCGGAGGTCACGGGTTCGAATCCCGTTGAAGCCCTGATTTTTTTCAGGCTTCTTTCCAATTGCTTAAATTGGAAAATTTACTGCGATGATCACTCTTCACAAGAAGCTTATAGGGAATAAAGAATAGGATTCTTTTTTATGCTTATTATAAAGAGCATGAATCTCATTAACCTGCATTTCTGGACATATCAGGCCTTACAAGCAATGGGATGTTAACATTGTGGCACATCATTTGTTGTAAACCAAAACATCACCTCATTCCACAACTTGTAATGTCCAACAACGTCTTTTAATGTTGGCAAGTAAAACACATTTAAGTAAAACATCATAAGCATCATATTCCAAAATCACTCTCGCACACGTGAAAAAGCATCCTTGGCTTTGACAAAATTGTTGTGACAGCCGATCCCTGACTGGTGTTGTTCGATTTTTGTTCCCACGATGGTGGCTAATAATAGACAACAGCAGTCAGTTTTAAGTGTAACCCACATCAATAGTTCAAGTCGATAAATACTGGCTTGTGAGATACTCGTGAGATGCTTGCAACCCGCACCGGATTTAAAGCATTTGAATGTGGGCTTGCAAAAAAGTCTTGACACCTAGTGTCATTCAATTAAAAGTCTTAGCTTCAGTGCAATCTGCACTAAACACAAGGCAAGTCTAGATATGTTGCCATGCATGAGTAAACAACTCCTGTAATGCCGAGGAAACTCCACTAAGCAACACCTGAATGAAATAACAAAGAGCAAACATGACAAAGCAGTGCAGTTAATTTTCGAAATGAAAGAAAGAAAACCAATTATAAACAGCACAAAAGAGCAATTTGAAATAGGACATAACTTATCTTGCACAAGTACTATTGATTTGCGATGGAAAGCTCTTCAAAATTTTCCCAACACAGGGAAAACGTCTGCAATCTGACACACGATGACAACATGCTTGAAGCAATGGCCGACAGAACAACTTCAAAACAATCGCAATTGCTAGTATCCAGTCTACCTGCCTACTCTTGGAGATCTGTCACGTGTCATGTTGTCCTCAAAGTGACACACTGACAAACAAGATTTGCCTCTGACTTAGGGCTCTCTATGCAGAGCATAAGACCCCAAAAATAAAGGAAGGAAAGACTCACTCTAAACCAGCCACAAAAAGTTTGGAAAACCTTTGCAATTAGCATTTTGTGGAGAGAGGGAAGATAAATTTTTTGGGAGAAAAGTCCCAGTGTCCAAACTTTCTGTGTATCTTTTTGCAACCCCTTTTTCAACTTAAGCATTAGATGACATTACAAAAACGAAACTCTGAGATGATTTTACTTTTAATAATTGTACTTTGAGGAATATTAACTTACTGACTGATGGGGACACATTTAATACATCACAAGCAGACTGCTCTTCTTGGTTCTACTAATATATACACAGGCTAACCATGCCTTGAAGCCTTAGCTTTAACACAATTCCAAAACATCTTCTAGTGTAGAGTGTGACCAATTTCACAAGTATTTATCTTTGCCCATGGAATTTAGAAAAAGGTTGAGTTTTGCTCTAATAAAAGTAAGTAACATTAGTATCTGACAGGGACAAAACAGTAGTCAGACTATTGATGGATTATTATCTTGAGATAAAAGCAACCAGTGACACATTTAAAACAAAATCACTGATTTATTTAGGAAATGAAAGCCAGTGTTCATAAGAAGGGAAAACTACAACGATCGAAGACCACATAACGTTGGTTTTGCACTCTTTGTGGATTTTAAGAAACAATACATCACATTTGACCTTTAAACAATTAACCAGGCTAAACAAAAACGAATATTTACGAGACAAATAACTGCAAAGACAAAAATCCTCTTATTACGTATTTCAATAAACATGGAATAAACTGGCGAAGACTTGAAAAACTGTTTACCTGTTGCCAGGCTGCATTCCGTACAAGTTATGCAAAAGATCTTCCACGTAATCCATTGTTCTCGCTTCTTCCAAAACTGGCATTCTCCTGAACTGGTTAAAGTAGTTTTAAATGGTATTGAGCTTAAAGAAAATACTGGAAAGATTTCATGTTGCTTTGTTGGTGAGTTCTGAGTGATATTACTTTTATCCACGTGGAAATGTTTCAGTCAAATTTATTGGCTACAGAATATTTCGAAGCCGCCTTGGACACCGCATTACTAACTGTTCTAACGCAAGCCGGGATTTTGTCACTAAACAGACAAATTTTTAGAACTTTAAAGTGACCAGCGTGATTCATCATGTTCATGTATGCATATGTTAAAGGGGCATTGTCACGCTATTTGGCAACTTTATAAAAAGCAAGAAGGTGCCTTCGCATCAATTGAATACCAAAACTAATGATCTAGTTTTGTTATCTAAGACTATTTGAAGGTATTGAAACTGTTTTCTGTCGCCTGTCGCTACGGATGGCATGGATGGAAATGGATTGAAATTTGAAAAAATTGGCCAATTTTTTAAGTTTTGATGCCACAAGTTCCAAAAATCCTCAAGATAAAATGATAAAATTCATTTGATATCTTTGTTGTAGCTTTACAGAAGCTTTTTATTTATGATTAAGCCTTAAAGTAATGATTTTAGCATAGAATTGACCAAAAACAGCAAAATACTCGTGACAATGCCCCTTTAAAACAAACACTGAAGATGAGATATACCCAAAACAAGGACCCTCGGTAATAGTGAAGAATAATTCCCAAAATTTACTGTCGGCCGACTGTCGGCCAACAGTTTGTGCTATGTTTGAGGCCAAAGTGTTGGCCGACTGTTGGCCAACAGTCAGCCGACAGTCGGTGACCTGTTGGCAACCTGTCGGTAACGTGTCGGTAACCTGTCGGCGGGGCAAACTAAAATGATTGTAAACATTTCCTTCTAAACTACATAAAAAGAGTTAAAGTCATTCCATAACAATACCTTGCTCAGCACTTTCGATACTTCTATGGCTTTTGTCCACCGTTCTAGCGTTGGCTAGCAATACTTGCCCAAATTGTTTCCTATTCATTTATTCGCCATTTTGAAAAGTTTTTCTAGTTCCCAATCCCCTAAATGCCCTTCCTCCGAAACCCTTTTATTTAGTCTTTAGTCGCATCTTCTTTTGTCACCACTGCAGCTATTACATAACTAAACAGTGCAGTCTGGAGTGGTTGCCTCCACATACGGTACACTTAAGAACTCTCTGTGATGAACTCATTGTTTTGGTTGCATAAATGCAAAAAATGATCATTTACAACAGGAGCATTACAATTTATACCCACAGTAGGATCGAAAATTGAATTAATTAAAGTAAAGGTCGTGTGTTGATAGGTTGTTAAAGGAACACTAGAAATGTTTTGGTCCAATAAGGTCTAAGCTAACAAAAAACTAACAAACAACCTGATTGGACGATGAATCATTTTGAGTTACTTGCGCTGATTCAAAATTTCCAAACCATTTACACGTTCCTGGTCGATCGCGGCTTGCTTGCATCCCGGCATGAATGTGGGAATGTCCATCAAGTAACTGCAGAAAATGTAGATCAGTCAGGGTTGGATCTTTCATTGAAGACTCCAATATTTCACTCGCACAATGGTTGTACGTCATCTACCTGTGGTCCATTGGTGAATCCAACAAAAGACTCTCACTACTAACCGGATTATCACTTCGAACCATCGTGACAGTACTGGAAAAAATCCGCAATATCTGCTCCATGAAGATTTTAAACGGTAACTTCAAGTTAGGCGGCAGACGAAAAACAGTGGAGATTGACGAGTCAATGTTTGGCAACAAGCGAAAGTACAATCGTGGATGTGTTTCAGAGGGCCAGTGGGTGTTTGGAATGGTAGAGCGAGATACTGGGAGAAGTCTAGTTTTTCGTGTTCCAGATCAAAAATGACAGACCTTGGTAACTAGACTAGTGCGCGAGTTCGTTGAACCTGGTACTGTAATTATTTCAGACAAGTTCTCGCCTTACTTTAACTTGAATGAAGTAGGCTACATCCACCTGATGGTCAACCACTCGGAAAACTTTGTTGACCCCTATACTGGAGCACACAGCAACACCATAGAGGGCCTCTGGAGTCAAGTAAAACGGAAGCTGAAGGCGATGAATGGAACGACAAAAGCAAAACTGCCAGGTTACCTTGACGAGTTTAACTGGAGTAAACTCCATCAAGAGGCGAACCTGGGAGACAGATTCCAGTACACGTTGTCCCACATAGCAGAGATCTTTCCGCTGAACTAAATTTCCTTAGTTCAAGCAAAAACAAACGGCTCCTTTAGGAGCCACCAAATAAAAAAAAGTCTATGGTCAACGAATTGATGTGTTTTAATAGTGAAATAAAATGAAGCTTAATAACGCAAAAAAGGGCATACTTTTATTGATAAAATGCACCGACAACGTTAACAAACTGCACTGAGATCTGTTGATAAAGAAAAGAGAATATTAATCAGACATACATGAAGTATAGTTTCGCAAAGCATTATAGGGCAATTGGAAAACTACTTTTGGCTTTGCTTGCCCCAAAATGGTGAAATCAAGCATATGTTGTGAACAAACAAAGATATGAGAAATGGGTACTAAATTTACTACTAAATTCTGGTATGTGTGGTCAAGAGACGGAGTAAACAAAAACATTTTACCGTTCAAAGAGGATAAACAGATAGGTAAGAACGATACGATCGACAGATTTCTATTTACTGATTTCAACTTGAAAAGTTGTTGACTCTATTTACTGTCAATTTGTCATCTACTTAACGGTGTCGGCTGACTGTCAGTTATGTGTCGGTAACGTGTCGGTAATGTGTCAGTAGCCTGTTGGCCGACAGTTGGCCGACAGGTTACTGACAGCTGAATATGGGAACCATTGTTCACTATTACCGGACCCTCAAAAGTTTCAGTGTGGTGATGACATTAGGCTCCATTTCCAGCTGCTGTTCATCACACTCATCTGCGATGGCCAGACTGTAATTAAAAACGTGAAAATATCCACCATATATAGACCGGTCACACTGAGAAGTGCTCTGCACTGGTATTTATGTTAATGAAAACTTCAAACTGATCCATTGGAATGCTTGGTGTTGAAAAACTTAAATGAAATGTCTTCTTAATCCCTTAGGTGTTATGTAACTTGTGCTGAGATGGGCAACACTAAGGCAGTGTGCAATGCCATTAACAGCACGTTTTCAGCAATGGGGGGTGTGTTTTGGAATGACATTACCGACAAGCAGTTAAACAAATACTGGATGAAGATGCTGGACCAGTATCTCCAATGTCCGAAGCATCTTCCAAATGTTAAGAAGGCAGCTCTCCACTTAGGTAGACAAGATGGCGATGTCTAAGTCATCAGTGAGAATATCCAGGTAGGCAAATTTCTTTACTGGTGATTTTGCGCCTAGGAATAATATCTCTTGCGCGTTGGTTGGAGGATAGGTCAATGAACAAGGTTCAAGTTGATTCAACTTTGATCCATCAATAGCATAGACAATAACTAAATATGACTTTGACAGTTTTCTTTTTGATCGTACCACGCCTTTTTGAGTGACTGTATTATAAAATGTGTAGTTCCAGGAATTTCTGCCAGAGGGAAGGGGGTTTGTCTCAATTTTCGTACGGTTGTACGTAAAGTTTTGTTGTTTGCATTTTGCCTCTCAAGTTGCAAATGGAAAAAAAAAAATCTTTAAGGCACAAAAGGAATATTTTTGTGCTGGTTAGGCTTGATATTCTGTTGCTGCTAGAGTCTGATCATCTTGACGAGAAATGGCTGGTGTTGAAGCGCATGTTGTGGAAATTAATCATGCCTGATGGAAAGCATGTCTGTCTCACTTGACCACGTACTTCAGTCACTCCTAGTGTATCGTTTCTGCTGGAAGATTTTGTCACATTTTTAAGTTGTCACAAGCACGAACCATACTTCAACATCGAATTAGCAGAAATTCATATTTGTAGATAACAGACCTCTTATCTCGTTAGAACTGTTTCTTGAATGAAGAAAACAGTGCAGTATTATATCTCAAGAGGCAAATATATTTTAAGCGAGCCGCATGCGATATAATTCAGCAGAAAATAGAATTAAGGACAGAAAAACGAACTACCTGCTGCTTCAATAATTTCCATGTAAAAGCCAAAGACAAAGAAAAAAAGACCGTTCAACACCTGTTTTGAATCATGCAACGATCATAGCAATACATGGTGGCGAGTAACATGCAACACAACGTCATTTTCGTCAAAACTTTCAATTAAAAACATTTCAAAAGATTGTAATGGCTCAGGCAGATTTTCAGAGAAGGCACTAGCCTCTACCAGGCGTTCAGTTAGTCAGGGTGCAGCACAGAAAACAGCATGCGAAAAAATAAAAAAAAAAGTGCTGCGACAGGAAGCGAGAGAACTCCTGTGGGAAAACTTTACAAAAGGTCATTCTGCCCACTTATAAACTGCCTACAGAGACCCGTAACATGACCGCCAGCTTGTTACGCTGTTATTTGCGCTGCCACGTAGCAGAGCCAAATATTCGCAACAATGTGACAAAGGGCTAATGAGCCAGGCTGGCCTGGCAAACAAGATCACATGGAAAAATTTCAGCCTGGTTAGCCAGGATCCCAGCACCGCGATAGTGGGAGCTCGGCTAACCAGGCTGGCCTGGTTGGCATGTAATCGCAAAGCTGATCTTATGGCGTTAACAAACGTGCCGACATCCAGGCAAACTGACACCAGCCCGGCTAACCGGGCCAGCCCGGCTCATGTAATCAGGCCCTTGGCCTCTTCCTGGCCTTCTATTAGCCAGATTGCAGCGTAGAAAAGAGCGCATGAAAAAATAAAAAAAGCGCGGCAAGAGGAAGCGAAAGAATGCCCGTGGGCAAACTTAACGGAAGGTCGTTCCGGTATACAAGGATCTGGTATACCTTCTGATTGGTCAATTTTGACAGATTTGTCCACACATGAACATTACTGACACAGAGGTCAAATTCAAAGTCACCAAACTGTTACGACACAAAGTAAAAAAAATACTCTGGAATATTTATAGTAGACTTGCCATAATTATAAGTCGATCTGTTGAATATGTTAGGCCGCAAAACGGCCATTGTTTAGGTAGCAAAGCGGCCGAGGGAGCGAGGAAGTGGTGAGAGGTCCAGCAGGTACTAAATGAAGAAGAAGGACTTTTCAGAAAGTCTATATTTATAGATGACTCACTGATTAACACCTTCAGCTACATATCAAATACCATTTACATTTTTCGCGAAATCTCGCAAACTTTTATGTTTGCGTCCCTTCAAAGGGCACAAACATGGTGTCTCCATACAAAGCTCTATAAATTTGGGTGCCATTACTACCATTCAAATTTCTTATCTTTAACCAAACATTAAAGGTTTCATGGCACATAATTTTTATTTTGTAGTTGGATAGACATGGAGTAGTTATCCCAGTGGAGGATCAGACATACATATTGATGACAACATACTTGCAAGGACTCTTCTCATCAAGCAAAAAGAGTGTACTAAGGGAATACTCAAAAGTAGTACCGGTGGCACTTTCAGTACCTCTAGAACATTTTAACTGGTCGACATTCATGGAATCTGCCCGTGAATTTATGGGACCAAACTTCCTGCAATTTATAACCCTTTTGGCCAGGGCACTGTTAGCCTGCGTTGGTATAGTCCGTCTGCGAATCAGCGACCAGAAGCTTGCTCTGAACCCCTGTGTCTTACCAGACCTTTTTATAATAGCC
>JAHPZR010020809.1:15000-17500 GCA_019787425.1 Platygyra sinensis | reverse complement strand
TTTGTTTAGCCATGTTTCAATTATAATTCAATGTTGTTCCTTCAACGGCTGAAAGCAGATTTTCTACCCGTTAAATCGAGTTTTGAACCATACACGAAAATAGCGCTACTTTGAAGGCGCGTTTTAAAAATGTGGCACCTGTTTGAAACCGCTGAACTACATGAATAGAAGGTATAAATGACACTTAATTCAAAACAATAATATAATTTGTCTGCCCACTAGGTTTTCAAAACTAAGGACCGCTTAAAGTTCGGGAAATTTTGAAAATACTTCAGTGAGTAACTGCATACTCCGCCTTCGTGAAGTGCTCCTATAAATTCACCTAAATCTCTTACCTGGCTTTAAGATTTAAGTTTTGGTCCTTTGTAGCAATCCTTGAATCCTAGGTAGCATTAAAACTGCCAGCTTTTCCTTCCAGCAGTAGGTTTGTATACAAGGTACTTTTATACGTTCCTGATCTGTGTCGAGCGTGACAGTCACATACTTCCGTGTTCTTTGTATTGCTGACCATTGTTTTCCTCGATGTCGGTTTAAACATGTAGAGTCCTCTTGAAAGGTTTGTACAAGCACTCGTTTGGACAACTTTCGGCACACATACAAGTATGAAAACTCAACGGTGATCAGGGGATCCACAGAAGGATTCATAAATGTCACAGCCATTTTGTGTTTAAAACGGGCGTTTTCGTTCCCAATCTTCGCGTGAGCATCACATCCTGATTCCCGTGATACAGATTGGGAACTAATTTAATAGAATCTGGGTCAGAACTTCATGGTCAATAAAAATCGGGAATCCGAAAGAATCCGAAAATGAATTTGGCGTTTCTTTACCAAACAGATCAATCGTATATCTCTCGGATCATGGTGTGTCAAAAGAACCGAAGAATCCACTCCCGGAGTGAGGGTCGCACGGGGGTATTCTCGTGATGAGTGGTTAGCTGATTTAATTTTCCTTGAAACGTGAATTTAGGAAATTATTCTTCGTGATTTGTGACTTGAAGATTTGCACGACTCGTGAGGACCTTGGAGTACAAACCCACACTCCTGATTTTACCACTATATTTGAGTCGAATGGTTAGAGTCATCTGTCGAGGGTGACTTAGGTATGCGATTTGCAATATGGAGCCTGGATTAAGCCTTTCAGTAATTTGCTTTCTTCAAACACTCTTTCTAGATAGGTTATTATCAAGAGTATCTTACGTGCTTATTTCCGTGATTCGGAAAAACGACATATTTATATTAGTGATCCGTGATCCTCTATTTTTTCCGTTCGTTAACCGTGACAGAGACCCCGCTGTACTAACCTCCAGAGTGGATACTTCAGTTCCTTTGACACACCATGATCCGAGAGATATACGACTGATCTGTTTAGTAAAGAAACGCAAAATGCATTTTCAGATTCTTTCGGATCTTGGATTCTCTTAAAGAAATGCACCCTAAATTAGTTCCCAATCTGTATCACGGGAATCAGGTTGTGATACTCACGCGAAGATTGGGAACGAAAACACCCGTTGTAAACACAAAATGGCCGTGACATTTATGAATCCTTCTGTGGATCCCCTGATCACCGTTTACTGTTCATACTTGTATGTGTGTCGAAAGTTGTTCAAAAGAGTGCTTGTACAAACCTTTTAAGAGGACTCTACATGTTTAAACCGACATCGAGGAAAACAATGGTCAGCAATACAAAGAACACGGAAGTATGTGACCGTCACGCTCGACACAGATCAGGAACGTATAAATGTAACTTTTATGCAAACCTACTGCTGGAAGGAAAAGCTGGCAGTTTTAATGCTACCTAGGATTCAAGGATTGCTACAAAGGACCAAAACTTAAATCTTAAAGCCAGGTAAGAGATTTAGGTGAATTTATAGGAGCACTTCACGAAGGCGAGTATGCAGTTACTCACTGAAGTATTTTCAAAATTTCCCGAACTTTAAGCGGTCGTTAGTTTTGAAAACCTAGTGGGCAGACAAATTATATTATTGTTTTGAATTAAGTGTCATTTATACTTTCTATTCATGTAGTTCAGCGGTTTCAAACAGGTGCCACATTTTTAAAACGCGCCTTTAAAGTAGCGCTATTTTTCGTGTTTGGTTCAAAACTCGATTTAACGGGTAGAAAATCTGCTTTCAGCCGTTGAAGGAACAACATTGAATTATAATTGCAACATGGCTAAACAAACTGCTGTGATATGACTATAGTTTAAAAAAAGAATGGGGACTTTTGAGCGAATATTAATTTTTTTAGAGCAACGGCAATATGTGCTATTGTTCCAGTTTCGGCAGGCATGCAACTTGAGTCCAGCGGACCGAACTTTAACTAAGCCTAGGAAAATTCAATTACAATTTTTAATCAAATGAAACTCATTTTAGTGATTAACTAGGTAAGGGCTTTAAAATCCCAGCTTATGAGAAAAATCGAATTTTCGAAGTAAAATCAGTGGTCGGTTTTTAGAGAGACAGCCTCTTAAATGCTAAAGCAAGTATTCACAACAAAATCA
>JAHPZR010020809.1:7500-10000 GCA_019787425.1 Platygyra sinensis | reverse complement strand
TTTTCGTTTCCTTTGGCGATCGTAGCTTCATAAGAAATAACACAGGCAGCATGACACAGTAAAACGCATGTTGGGAAACAACACTAAATTTTAAGCGTCGAATTATGCTGGTGACTGCACTTTGTGCATTACTTCTATTAAAAACCTAGGCTTTCCCTTACATCCCTTACATTATAAAAAAAAACCTAACATTAACAGCCTAACCGGCCGGCGCAGAATTATTTAGGCTAAACTGAGAGATTGTAAGCTAACCGCCGTGCTCTGTACACTAACCAGAGCCCAGGAGCTAATGAAGCCTGATGCTAACCCTAAGCCCTAGCCCTAAACTCTGACCCTAGCCCTTAACCCTAAGCCCGAAACCCTATCCCTAACACTAAACTCCAAACCCTAACCCTAAACTCTGACCCTAGCCCTAAACCCTAAACCCCTAATTAGGTGCATGGAGAGTTGATTTGCCCACCTGCTAACCCAACTTTTTCTAAGTGTCATGAATCACTTAAAATGAGTATTGTTGACCCTGAAATAGAAGATTTAACAAATTTAAGCTTAGTTTTTTGTCTCTGCAAAGTTTGCTTAAATTAGCATATAAAGTCTTTATTTTATGCAACTTTCAAATTTTTAAGGTGGGCAAGGTAACACTTTTGGGAGAAACCCCCTTAAATTTGCCTAAAATTGCCTAAATTTGGCCATGCAAGGGTTTGATTGGATACTAAACGTTCCATGCATTAACCTTTTGAAAACCCTCCATGTCAATCTAAGAAACTGCGATTTTGACAAAAAGTCTAGTAAAGGTATATGTTACACACTATACCTAAAGTGAACTCTGACAAAATTTTTTTTTGAAACTTCCCCTTGAAAATTTTCTGAAACTGGGATTTAGACCCTTAGGGTTAAGTTCATGAAACTTAGCCATCTTAAAGATTATGTCTAAATCAACGCTCTGTACAATTTTCAGCCTATTTGGCCTAATTTTAAAAAAAATTACACATGTTCTTATGTTTGTGTCCCAACAAATTTTTAAGGTGGGGAAAGTAACTTAGCCTATTTTTATTTTTTAAACAAAGGGATTTGAGTGTTGTTAACCGTGGTTTCTTGGGCTGGA
Source organism: Platygyra sinensis (assembly GCA_019787425.1). Classification (NCBI taxonomy): domain Eukaryota; kingdom Metazoa; phylum Cnidaria; class Anthozoa; order Scleractinia; family Merulinidae; genus Platygyra; species Platygyra sinensis. Next base: position 8,898 of record JAHPZR010020809.1, on the reverse strand, counting down.
TGGTACTTAAAAGGACTTACAAGTTGAGGTTTTTTTTGATGCCATAATCTTAAAATGCTAAAGAGATATTTGCATGCAACATCATGGAAAAGTGGGCGAGGTAACACATTTTTTTCAATATGAGTAGGTTTAGATAAAAAAATTCTAAAAATTCGAGCTTTTTATATTTGCTTTCTAACTTTCAGCAGTGATAATTTTAATTAAGCTTCAAACTTTTTGAGAGGTAACTCAGAATACAGTTGCATTTTCCAGCAGATATGAAGTTGCAAAGTTTTGAATTGTTTAAATTGGACATAAAATTTTACTCGCTTTTTTCATGGCGTTTAAAAGGTAAAGTTTCCTAAAAACAGAGCCGTTTTTTCAAAGTAGCACCCTAACTTTAGATTCTGTCAGTGCTTTAACAGATAAAGCACTGACAGAATCTAAAGTTAGGGTGCTACTTTGAAAAAACGGCTCTGTTTTTAGGAAACTTTACCTTTTAAACGCCATGAAAAGGAGTAAAATTTTATGTCCAATTTAAACAATTCAAAACTTTGCAACTTCATATCTGCTGGAAAATGCAACTGTATTCTGAGTTACCTCTCAAAAAGTTTGAAGCTTAATTAAAATTATCACTGCTGAAAGTTAGAAAGCAAATATAAAAAGCTCGAATTTTTAGAATTTTTTTATCTAAACCTACTCATATTGAAAAAAATGTGTTACCTCGCCCCACTTTTCCATGATGTTGCATGCAAATATCTCTTTAGCATTTTAAGATTATGGCATCAAAAAAAACCTCAACTTGTAAGTCCTTTTAAGTACCATCCAGCCCAAGAAACCACGGTTAACAACACTCAAATCCCTTTGTTTAAAAAATAAAAATAGGCTAAGTTACTTTCCCCACCTTAAAAATTTGTTGGGACACAAACATAAGAACATGTGTAATTTTTTTAAAATTAGGCCAAATAGGCTGAAAATTGTACAGAGCGTTGATTTAGACATAATCTTTAAGATGGCTAAGTTTCATGAACTTAACCCTAAGGGTCTAAATCCCAGTTTCAGAAAATTTTCAAGGGGAAGTTTCAAAAAAAAATTTTGTCAGAGTTCACTTTAGGTATAGTGTGTAACATATACCTTTACTAGACTTTTTGTCAAAATCGCAGTTTCTTAGATTGACATGGAGGGTTTTCAAAAGGTTAATGCATGGAACGTTTAGTATCCAATCAAACCCTTGCATGGCCAAATTTAGGCAATTTTAGGCAAATTTAAGGGGGTTTCTCCCAAAAGTGTTACCTTGCCCACCTTAAAAATTTGAAAGTTGCATAAAATAAAGACTTTATATGCTAATTTAAGCAAACTTTGCAGAGACAAAAAACTAAGCTTAAATTTGTTAAATCTTCTATTTCAGGGTCAACAATA
>JAHPZR010020809.1:0-2500 GCA_019787425.1 Platygyra sinensis | reverse complement strand
TTGAGTGAGGTGGAAAAGGCTATGGAAGAAATAGCCAAAAAAGAAGTTGCAGCTGAAGACACCGTGGAAAACGACAAGAAGAAAGTTGACAACGCAAAAGCAATGGAAATGAGAAACAGAGCTCTAGAGAGCTTGGGCAAAACACAGAAAAGGCAGCGAAATGAAGACGAGGAGAATGCGAAACCAAAGCAAAAAAGTCGTAGAAGTGGAGGTGACACAATTGCATATTTGCGAGAAAAAAATGCGCTTGTTCAGAAGTGGAAAGAGGAAGAATTGCAGCTGCAAAAGCAGAGAGTTGAAGTTGAGGGTAAACGGGAAGATCAGTCAAGAAAACAACATCAGGATATGATGAAAATTTTGCTAGAACAAACTAAGCAGCAACAAGAGCAGATGCAAAGCTTTCAGCAGATGTTTACCTCAATGCAACAGCAGCAGTCTCAAATAATTTTGAAGCTTCTAGAAAGAAAAAATAACTCGGCTTGATTTGGATGCCACTGTTCATAACATCTTTGATTTTGTTGTGAATACTTGCTTTAGCATTTAAGAGGCTGTCTCTCTAAAAACCGACCACTGATTTTACTTCGAAAATTCGATTTTTCTCATAAGCTGGGATTTTAAAGCCCTTACCTAGTTAATCACTAAAATGAGTTTCATTTGATTAAAAATTGTAATTGAATTTTCCTAGGCTTAGTTAAAGTTCGGTCCGCTGGACTCAAGTTGCATGCCTGCCGAAACTGGAACAATAGCACATATTGCCGTCGCTCTAAAAAAATTAATATTCGCTCAAAAGTCCCAATTCTTTTTTTAAACTATAGACATATCACAGCAGTTTGTTTAGCCATGTTGCAATTATAATTCAATGTTGTTCCTTCAACGGCTGAAAGCAGATTTTCTACCCGTTAAATCGAGTTTTGAACCAAACACGAAAATAGCGCTACTTTGAAGGCGCGTTTTAAAAATGTGGCACCTGTTTGAAACCGCTGAACTACATGAATAGAAAGTATAAATGACACTTAATTCAAAACAATAATATAATTTGTCTGCCCACTAGGTTTTCAAAACTAACGACCGCTTAAAGTTCGGGAAATTTTGAAAATACTTCAGTGAGTAACTGCATACTCGCCTTCGTGAAGTGCTCCTATAAATTCACCTAAATCTCTTACCTGGCTTTAAGATTTAAGTTTTGGTCCTTTGTAGCAATCCTTGAATCCTAGGTAGCATTAAAACTGCCAGCTTTTCCTTCCAGCAGTAGGTTTGCATAAAAGTTACATTTATACGTTCCTGATCTGTGTCGAGCGTGACAGTCACATACTTCCGTGTTCTTTGTATTGCTGACCATTGTTTTCCTCGATGTCGGTTTAAACATGTAGAGTCCTCTTAAAAGGTTTGTACAAGCACTCTTTTGAACAACTTTCGGCACACATACAAGTATGAACAGTAAACGGTGATCAGGGGATCCACAGAAGGATTCATAAATGTCACGGCCATTTTGTGTTTACAACGGGTGTTTTCGTTCCCAATCTTCGCGTGAGTATCACAACCTGATTCCCGTGATACAGATTGGGAACTAATTTAGGGTGCATTTCTTTAAGAAAATCCAAGATCCGAAAGAATCCGAAAATGCATTTTGCGTTTCTTTACTAAACAGATCAGTCGTATATCTCTCGGATCATGGTGTGTCAAAGGAACTGAAGTATCCACTCTGGAGGTTAGTACAGCGGGGTCTCTGTCACGGTTAACGAACGGAAAAAATAGAGGATCACGGATCACTAATATAAATATGTCGTTTTTCCGAATCACGGAAATAAGCACGTAAGATACTCTTGATAATAACCTATCTAGAAAGAGTGTTTGAAGAAAGCAAATTACTGAAAGGCTTAATCCAGGCTCCATATTGCAAATCGCATACCTAAGTCACCCTCGACAGATCAGGAACGTATAAATGGTAACTTTTATGCAAACCTACTGCTTGAAGAAAAGCTGCTGGCAGTTTAATGCTACCCTAGGATTCCAAGGATTGCTACACAACGGACAAAAACTTAAATCTTAAAGGCCAGGTAAGAGATTTAGGTGAATTGTATAGGAGCACTTCCGAGAAGGCGAGTATGCAGTTACTCAACGGAAGTATTTCAAAAAATTTCCCGAAACTTTAAGCGCGTCCGTTAGTTTTGAAAACCTAGTGGGCAGACAAAATATATTATTGTTTTTGAATTAAGTGTCATTTATACTTTCTATTCATGTAGTTCAGCGGTTTTCAAAACATGGGGTGGCCACATATTTAAAACGCGCCTTCAAAGTAGCGCTATTTTTCGTGTTTGGTTCGACAACTCGATTTAACCGGGTAGAAAAATCGCTTTCACAGCAGCCGTTGAAGGGAAACCAACATGAATTATAATTGCAACACTGGCTTAAAACAAACTGCTGTTGATATGATCTATAGTTTAAAAAAAGAAGTGGGACTTTTGAGCGGAATATTAATTTTTTAGGAGCGGCGGCAATA
>JAHPZR010020808.1:10000-13486 GCA_019787425.1 Platygyra sinensis | reverse complement strand
TTATATTGAATGATCCATTTTTTCCCTTTTTGGGTAATTCTATGTAGCGTTTTCTCGTTATTTCGATTTTTCATACTGCGTATATTTTGGACTGTTTCTGTTTTGAAGTAGCAGTTGCATGTCACAGTCTCTTGTCACTGTTAAAATATTAAATAACTTCCTGAATGGCTGAAGCGCTACCTTTAAGTTGAATCTGACACGATGCTTTCCTTATTTTACTTTCGATCAGTTTACTTGAACTTCGCACGCGTTAAAAAGTTTCGCTCTTAGAGATGGACAGAATACCCTTTGCTTTCACAACAGTTCTGCTTGCCCTGTTATTCAGTTTTTCACAACAAGGGAATACAGGTGAGGAAATAGTCCAGTGCTATTCTTTTTTTTTTTTTTTTTTTTTTTTTTTTTCTCCTCAGTGTATTGTATTTACAACTCCAAACACTTACACTGGTTATAGCACTAAAATTACACTTACATTTACACTTACAATATACTTACTAACTACACTACTTATACATGCACTCCTCTACAATACGATACTAAAAAAACATTAAAGAAATGCAGTCAGTCACACGGCCTTGTGAATAGCGTATCGGTGTTATTAAGTTAGGAGGCACAGGAGACAAATTAACAGACATCGAACGAGTGTTGGAAAGTGACGAAGTTTTCTAGTCTTAGAGCCTTCTCTTGAGTTCTGCAGATTCAAATGTAATATCTAGCAATTAAGCATGAAAGACGAGTTTTCTAGCCTAATACTGTTGCTAGACTAAAATTACTGGTTACATTTTCATAATTTGTTGTTATCCACTGTTTAAATTCTTACCAAAAGATAGAGGTTATACCACAGGACCAGAATAAATGACTCAGACTTTCCCCCTCAGTCACATTGTTTTATTCCTACTTTCTTGACAAAGGAATTCGTAGCTAGTCTTCTATGGAAAAGTTTAAATTGGAAGGTGATTAGTTTAGTAATTTTCGTACGGTAGTAGGTAAACCGACTTTCAGTCAATCGTTTCATGGCTTTCAAGTTCACAGTCAGCCAACCATTTTTCCTGGCTTCGAAAAGGAGTTTTTTGCTTTATAGTAATCAGCCTTTCATAAACAGCCCTGGTAGGTAGTGCCACTAACCCCCAAAATTTTTTTTTCGTTTTAATAAAATCCACTAGTTTCCCTGATTTCATCAGCGAAAAAATTATCTCGATTGATAAAATCGTTGCGTTTCTACAGGCGATTGAACTCGTAATTTCTATGTTCACGACCGCGCAAAGTGGGATCTGGGTAGGGCTACTAGTGATGTCACTTCGGGAACCGAGCTGAAACACTCAAGAGACTTTTGACTGAGCTTTATGGCTATCAAAACATTTTTGAGTTATTTGTGATTCATATTTTATCTAAACCGAACAAGATTTTTACGTGAAAGAACTGTATCATCTAGCATTACAACTTAGAGTCTATTATTATCTTTATTTGGCGGGTCATGGAAAATAATGACGGGGGCGGGGGGATTCATGCAATTTTTTTAATGACTGTTCAGAAAATTACACCGGCCCCCTTAGCTCGTAAAAAATGAACGGTCCCCAATACACCCCTAGAGAGTACTTTAAACCCCTATACCTTACTAAAAAAAGCCTATACAGTACTATACGCCCCTATACAGCACTATACACCCCTATACAGTACTCTACACTCCTAATACAACACTCCACACCCCTATACAGTACTATACACCCCTATACAGCACTATACACCCCATATACAGTATTATTATTCTACAAATTGTAACACTATCCAAATATGGTCATGATGCTCTTGATATCTGCCATCCGTAGGTAACAGATATCCTGCGATATACGTAGCTTCGTACGTGGGAAGAAAAAGTGAAGTGAAAAAATGTCGACAGGAAGGTTTAAAAATGTTACGAGCTTGGAAATCAATTTTGTTATCAATTTGTTCAATAATAAAACAATTATCCTGCTAAATCTCGCGGAATATCGTCTGATTTTAGCCGACTCGGCCTACGGCCTCGTCGGCTAAGTATCGCGCGATTTCGCAGGATAATTGTTAACTATACACCCCTATCCAACACCCTGCCCCCTATACAGTACTATACAGCCCTATACAACACTCAACACCCCTATACAGTACTATACACCCCTATAGAGCACTATACACCTTATACAACACTCTACACCTCTACACAGTACTATACACCCCTAGACAGCACTATACACCCCATATACAGTACTATACACCCCATATACAGTACTATACACCCCTATTTAACACTCTGCACCCCTATACAGTACTTTACACCCTTATACAGTACTATATAGCCCTATGCAACACTCTACACCCCTATACAGTACTATACAGCCCTATAAAATAATTATTTATAGCACTATACATCACAAAACAACACCATACCGCACTATACGGACTATACTTATGGTGTGGGAAAGTAAAGTTTTGCGCTATTCAAGGATTATTTGTTGGGGAGACAGCAGAGTCAAGATTGGGGACACCTTTCCACTTGGAAATGTGTTAAAAGAGGGTTCCACAAGAAAGTGTTTTGGTGCCTGTGTTTTTTTAATATATTCATCAACGACTTGTTTTACTCGGTTACGCAAGTTAAAATTCATGCATATGCGGACGATCATCAGTTACACCCTTCTGATGTTGACTCAGTAGCTCTAGAGAACTGTATTTGTCGTGAAGTGAGAGTTGTAAATGAGTGGTATCGCAGTAATAGAATGATTCTGAATGAGACTAAACATCAGGCTATAGTCTTGGAGGAAAAAAAAAGACCACTCCTTCTCTTTTTCAGTAAAAGATTTTTTGGATATATTTGGAATAAATACTGACAATAGGTTGCATTTTGATAGTTATATATCAACTATTTGTAAGAAAATAAATGGTCAGTTCAATGTAATGCTAAGATTTCAAACTTATCCCTAAAGATACTCTACTAAGATTATATAAGGCTTTTATTATGCCACATTTAAACTATTGCTGTCTCTATGGCACTTTTGTTGTGCACGTGGTACTAAGAAGATACTTTGAACAAGCTGCAAGTGCAGCATGGGAGAGTATAGTGCTGCACAGGAGTGTATAGTGCTGTATAGGGCTGTATAGTGCTGTATAGGGCTGTATAGTGCTGTATAGGGGTGTATAGTGCTGTATAGGGGTGTATAGTGCTGTATAGAGGTGTATAGTGCTGTATAGGAGTGTATAGTGCTGTATAGGGGTGTATAGTGCTGTATAGGAGTGTATAGTGCGGCATAGGGGTGTATAGTGCTGTATAGAGGTGTATAGTGCTGTATAGGAAAGTATAATACTGTAAAGGGGCCTCATGCGGTATTGAAATTTCTCGTTCACTGTTAGTGAACCTACGGCCTCGTCGGCTAATTGTTAAATAGTACTGTATAGGGAAGTATAGTACTGTACAGGGGTGTGTAGTACTTTATAAGAGTGTTTAGAGCTGTATAGGGATGT
>JAHPZR010020808.1:0-5000 GCA_019787425.1 Platygyra sinensis | reverse complement strand
CTTGCGTTGACTTGGGTTGGGTGGCCAAACGGTGAAAAACTTGCTTTGACTTGCGCGTAAATTTGATCTCGACCGAAGTAAGCGCAGGTTATCGTAAGTTATTGTAAGTACATGTAGGCGCTGGCCAAACGGAATCGCAAGTAGACCCAGGATTTCAACTTGCGTCTACTTGCGATTCCAATTGGCCAGGGCTTTACAGTATTTGTGTATAATCTAGTATATAATTCAAAATCATCAATCATATTTGGCATGGCTTCCCTTCTGGGGGTTTCTGGATCCCAGCTTGATGTGTTGCACTAACGCAAACACTGGAAAGAAAATCCATAGCTGCGTCACGAAACGAAGAAGATTTTAGATCCGTCGGAAGTAGACCGAGTAAGGCATCAACAAGGTCACGCCGGTCAAGAACCACTCGGTCCTCAAAGGCACCTTCTCTCATCGATTTAAACATTTAAAGGGAAGTCGAATTTAACGCCCTACAAGAAGAAACAGAACATAAGGAAGTCACTGCAAGAATTGAAGCAGAACTAGCGCAGAGAAAACTGAAGTTGGAAAAAATGGAAGCCAAGAAACAAATAGAAATAGCAAGGGCGAAGTTAAAGGTATACCAGGAAGTACAAGAATTTGAGGACGATATGGATTCTGTTGAAGATGATCATTTGCAAACTTCTCCGATCCAGATAAACCTTGAAATAGAAGAAGCGTCCGTCATTCCACCTCAAGAACCGAAGTATTCAGTTCCAGATGCGAACACTTTAAATTCAACAGCGCAGTCCGCTCTACAGCCTCAGGACGTACATCCCGTAGGAAGTGAAGCCACCCATCCCGCACACGCTCAATCGCAAGCGTCACTAGCAAACGAGGATACCGTCACCTCAATCGTCACAGCGATAGCCGATTCATTTAGCATGAGTCGCCTGCCAGCACCTGAACCAACCATCTTCAGCGGTGAGCTCATCCTTTATCCAGTTTGGAAGTCGTCCTTTCCAAAAAAGCTATTAACGGGCGTTTCCTGCAAAGTTCATCGGAAGCCTACGAACAAGCGTGGAACATTTTAGACGAGAGGTTTAGTCACCCGTTTATAGTAACAAATGCGTACAGAGACAAGCTACGAAAATAGCCCAAGATCGGTATGAAAGATCACCAAGGCCTCAGAAGATTTGCCGATTTCCTAACAAGTGTGGAAACTGCTATGCAAGTGATCGAGAATTTAAACGTCTTGGTATGGTCGTGGGAACCTCAATGAATCAGGAAGGTCTCGTTCGTGTACTAAAAGTCAAGCTGGGATACAGAAACCCCCTGAAGGGAAGCCATGCCAAATGCTCTCTTGTTGAGAGACCAGTACAAAACGTTGTTCTGCTTATGGAAGGCGTAGACTAAATATGTAATGCCATGTTTTGGAAGGCTTTAAAGTCTTACGTGAAATTATTCATGATTTGCTATATCGTTTTAAAATCATCAATAGTTTTCTGGGAGTGCAGCGACAGCAGTTAACTTGTGCGCGCGCGAGGTACGGTACTAAGTGACGCGCGCTTCAGCAACAAATTTTGCACGCGCAACATTGCGCAAGTTTGCAACAGGTTTCTTATTCAAGCTATTTAACGCTGTTACTAGACTTTGCATCCTTAAGAGTACTATTCCTAGTTGTTGGAACTTTCTTTAAACGCGTATTCAGTTATTTAAGGCTTTTTTCATGCGTATTAGTTTCGCGTGTACGCTACCTTAGTCTCTAGATCTTTCGAGTAAGTTCTGTGGTGTCGCGAAACCTCACGCGTAAGCGCCGCGACACCCAACTACCGTTATAAAAGGTTAGTTTTATCGTTAGCAAGATCAGTTGACGCAAGATCTGTTAAATCACCAAGAGCTAACGAGTTTCTCCAAGTTTATCATTGTCCTGGTGATCAAGGCAGCCCCAAGGTAATTATCTTTGACGCTATTTTAGTTTGTTAATAGAAGCGGTTTGTTTCTTTACTCGCTTAAGTTTAATTTCATCGCTTAAGTTATTTCTTGATTAGCTCCTTAGTGGCGTTTGCCAGTTCATTCCTTGCTCCTACAAAATTAGAGCGTTGGTCGGATCTCAGCTGTTGAATGGGTCCTCGAATTGCAGTGAAGCATCTCAAAGCGTTGATGAAGGCATCAGTTGCGGGCTACGGGTCAATATCCTATGAGGCAAAGCCGAATAGGCCATTGAAAAATGTCCCTTGAGGGCAAAGGGTCTAATTGTTTTGGTATCATCCAACAAGTCGGAAAGAAAAGGCAATAATAAAATTTAGCCAATGCAAGTTGAAAAAATCTTTATTTGGGAATAAAACGAAAGAAAAAACGCCGAATTTTTCTACTACTACAGTATTACCAATACTCCTCTCGAAGCGCAACCAATTAAAATGCAGAATTTGCATTACTCCACTAGTTTGGCGCTACTAATAAACAGTTAGATTATGAGCACGACATTCCTATCGACGGCGAATGATGTAATTGCCTTAATATAAATGTAGTATAGGGGAATATAGTACTGTATAAGGGTGTATACTGTAAAGGGGTGTATAGTGCTGTTTTGGGGGTATATAGTACTGTATACGGGTGTATAGTGTTGTATAGGGGTGTCTATTGCTGTATAGGGGTGTGAAGTACTGTATAAAGGTGTATAGTCCTGTATAGTGACGTATACTGCTGTATAGGGGGTATACTGCTGTATAGGGGTTTATGGTGCTGTATAGGGATGTAGAGTGCTGTATAGACGTGTATGGTGCTATAAAAAGGTGTAAAGTGCTGGATAGGAGTGTATAGTGCTGTAGGGGGTGTATAGAACTGTATAGGAGTGTATAGTGTTGTATAAGGGAGTGTAGTACTGTATAGGGGTTTATAATATACTCAACAAAATTTCAAGTATTTGATTGGTCAATAACGAGTGCATAAATAGAGGTTATAGAGTGCAATACGGAAGTTGCTGTGGAAACTATAGGGGAAGCGCGAAATTTAACTGAAGCAAAAACAAAATGGCTGAAAGCCGGTCTACCTCGTCCGACGAAATAGTTGTTGACCAGCTGAAACTAAAGGGCAAAAAACTAAAGCTCTTCTAAATTAACACAAACGTAGTTGAATGTCTGGGAAAACTGGGGAAATGAAAGAAAATTCAATCCTAAACTGGAGGAGTATGAGCACGAAGACCTCGATGAAAAGTTACAAATGCTGAAGTACTTACCAAAGATGGATTAGAGTACGAACCGGAGAGTTTGAAGTCCATGCTGGCAGCCTTTTACCGGTGTTTAAAAGAACGTGACTACATGTACTCAATTACACGGCACCGGGAGTTTTATCAGTCCAAGTTCGTGCTCGAGCGAAAAGTAAGACATCTTCGCCGGCAAGGAAAAGGGAAGAGGCCGAACGCGGCAAGTGCACTGACAAGCAAAGAAGAAGAAATACTATGGACAGCAAAAACTCTCGGCGATTCCAGTCCAGGAGTTAGTCTCAGACGATGTAGTGGAAAGCAACTGAGGGCAGCAAACGTTTAGAGGCAGTCTATTATTCAGGTGATCGGCCACGCAAATGAAAAGTCGCCGAACGACTACAATGAAGGAAATGAAAGGGAGCATCGACAGCTATCACGCATCACACATCAGCAGAACTCCACAGACAACGACATCAAACAGTTTCCTAGGATTTTCAGTGTGGAATTTTCTTCCAACTAGTACGGAACAGATCCAGCAAGCAAGTAGCCATCATGCTTTTACGGTAAACAATTTCCACAACTGTCAAGTCACGTTTAGCGTCATTCAAGGACAGGCAGTTCACCCAAAAGTTCGGATCAGCATTAACTGTCTGTTCGAGGTAACTCATTACGGAACAATTACAAACTTGCCATCGCTTAACTGATTTTTCATGCTCTTGATATAAAAACTTGTTCAGTTTATAAAGTTTCTGAAGTTTACCTGAAAATTCACGCTTGGTTTACCTGTCACTAGGTTGTAATTGATTGGTTGAAATAAAACATGTGAGCAGTTTGGAAGCCAGTTCAGAGTAGCGTGTCCATAGAAGCGTGACGGTCGCGTTTTCTCGATTTTTTTGTTATAATTTTGTTGAGAATATTATAAATAAAAAATCGTATGATCGCTCGTGCATTTCGTGATATATGGTCACTCGTGATGTTTTTCAAGTTCTCAAATTGCACTCGCCTGCGGCTCGTGCAATTTTGAGAACTTGAAAAACATCACTCGTGCCCATATATCACGAAATGCACTCGCGTTCATACGATTTCCTATACGTATAGTATACTGTATAGGGGTGTATAACGCCGTATAAGAGTGCATATTGCTGTATAGGGGTGTGTTGTACTGTAGAGCGGTGTATAAGGGTATATAGTGCTATATGGGGGTTTATAGTACCATATAGGGGTGAATAGTGCTGTGTAAAGGTATGTTGTACGTTATAAGGATGTATAATACTGTACAGGGGCGTATAGTGCTGTATAGGGAAAAACTGGTTTAGAAAGGGAATAACTCGGGTGAAACATCTTTTAGGACCGGACAACTCGTTTCGTTCATTAAATGACTTCTGCTGCAAGTATGAAATAGAGCCTCACCCTCTCAGCCTCTACGTATTAATATCGGCTGTAAAGTACCTTCGCAGCGATTCTAATTTTCAGAATTTACAAATAGCCAACTACGAATATGAGCCACTTACAACAAAAATTTTACAAGTCAAAAAAGCAACGACATTAAGATATAAAAAACTGATTAGTAACAAGAGTTTAACCCCAGAGTCAACCCAAAATAAATGGCTAGAGGATTGCAGTCTACCAATAAATGAAAAGATAAATTGGACTGATGCATATCTCTTGGCTAAAAAATGCACGAAGGCTCAAGACAATTAAGGCATGGCTCTTTCCCTATTACAACCAAAAATTATGGGGTGGTATAAGTTCTACGGCTTTAACCACATTAACCTAAAATTTTTTCAGACTAATAGGCTGTTAAATCTTGTCATATTTAGCTGGATGATAT
>JAHPZR010020804.1:7500-15000 GCA_019787425.1 Platygyra sinensis | reverse complement strand
TGCGAAAACAGTATCGATTTTTGGGCATTTCAATCTGAAGAGGGGTAAGGGTATTTATATAAGCTTGATAAAAATGCACTGGAGCTGGAGTGGAACATCTGCACTAAAAACTTTCGGGTAGTAACCCGTCTGCGGAATTCAAGTGCATGGACCGTGAAATTTACTCACCTCTCGATGCAAGTAGTTCAGTAACTATAGATCTGTATGCACTGAGGCGATACAATTCAGCGTTTGTAGAAGTTACAGAACTGAAGCTCAATGTTCAGCTGAATAGGTCTGAAAAGTTCTGTAGAGATTTTCAGAAGTCCCGAGCGGAACCGCGTACTTGTCAGCGGTTTTGCTATCAAGGGTCTGGAGCCATCTGGAGCAGGGTCTGGGGGAGGGTCTGGATTCAAGTTTACTTCGCGCCAATCGATGAGGACAAAATGGAGGCGTTTCTGAAGAACAGCAAGGTACACATGTTTCATTATTGAATCCTTTTCTCGTTATGTCTTTCTGCAGTGGTTGTCGTAACTGTGAGAAACTGAGATGAACATGCACTGATTCCTGATAAACGTATTCCAATACCAGATGCAATAACTTGAAGAAACTTGAATTGCGTTGAACAGCTGTCACGGGTGCCTTACGAATAGCCACTGCAAAAATGTTTTGCCAACCCCCTCAATTTCCAAGTTTATGCACATAAAAATAGTTTGGTTGAAGAAGGTTGAATCAAATGTCAAGCTTTTTTTAGTAAGATTGTCCCCAGCTGAGTCTTCTGAGGCTAAAATTCCTACTTATTGTAGAGTGTATGTTTAACAAATTGACGTCAGTTTTTTATGCGTCTGTCCTGTTATTGATCATGAATTTCATCATAACATTGTCAAAGTAACAAATTGTCAAATTGCCGGCTCTCGCTCGCTGACGCGTCGCATGAATTTCAAATTCATGTGTCTGTCCGCATATGGACAATAAAATTTAACCAATGAGCGCGCGTTAATTTCTGCAGTTATCGTAAAAACATCAATACTTAAGCCCCCAGGGTTTGCGAGAGGTGGGGGGAGGGGGGGAGGGCGGCGCTTCCATATTTAAGTTATAGAGTGTGTGCAGTGTCACGCAATAAGAAATAAAATCAAAACCCGTGCATTGAATGAAGTCAAAAAATTGAGGTATTGTAAATGACAAATAAAGAAGACAGTTAACCAAGTTTAAGGTGTGTGCGTTCTCTTAAAGTTGAGATATTCGTCGAAATGTGCCGCACAAAATTACAGAGCTTAGTATGGGGTCGCCATGTTGGAGGACCTCTTTAGTCCTCCAACATGGCGGCCAGTAAATAGTGTTAACATCTGGAACTTACAAAAGTACTTTTCCTGATACTTAAACTCCTGAAATGGCTAAAACTCACGAGATACATGTAGGTGTATATTTTTCGACAAACGCGATCGTAGGGTTATGTCACATACCGCCATATTTTCAAAATTCAAAATGCACTGGTTTCCAAATGAAGGATGCTATTGAGCTGGAAAGTTGTAAACAGGAATAAATTTGGTATCTCTTGTGCCTGATGAGGATAAAACATTTGGTGGATTTTTGTTTTGGATTTGAGAATTTGATGACGTCAGGTGCACACACTCTATATGGGTTGTGCCACTGTCAAGGGTTTGGTTTTCAAAGGAGTTTAGTCTGGAATGGGGTGCAAAAATCAGACATTTTTGGTGTAGAATATGATGATTTACTAGGGCTAAGCCCGAAACGTATCCTATAAACATTGTCTTTAATTGGGCACTGAGCGATTACTACTTACAAATAATTTACCCAGGGTTCTTTAAGAGAAATTGAAAGTTAATTGGCTAAAAAATGTCAATGTTGGTCCAGTCTTTAACAATGACAAAAAGTAGTTCCCACAAAATACAAAAAATAGTAAAATTGTTAATTGGCAAAACTAAATTCACACAAAAATTTTGTGCCACATTGTAAATGCAGCGATATCAGGTCACTGTGTTGATATCGAAGGACATCAGGATAGTAAACAAACCTTCTGATTTGGTATTTTTGATCATCTGCAGTTATTATATACTATAGTAAATGTTAATATGATGATGACGATGATGATTATATTATTATTTCAAAGTATTTCCCGTTTCTGATTGGTTAAAACCACATGCATAATTCACCATGTAACCAGCTGCTGTTGACCAAATTTGAAAAGAATCTTTGTCATATTGAGCCAATGACATCAAAAGTGCAGCCTGCTGCAGATTATCGAACCATTTACCGAGAAAACCTGGTGAGAAGATTGTGTTATTTTTGGTGAGCAGAGAACAAAGAGCGAAATGGCGAAACTCGTTCAAGAACGTGGAAATATTTTGAATGAATAATGAAGCTATTATTGAATTGGGCTTTCGTACCTAGATACATGTATGAAGAATTCTGCAGATCTTGGAGAGTGTTATCCACCTCAGCCTTCAGCCTCTGTGGATAACACCCTCCTTGATCTGCCGAATTCTTCACCTCCTTCTCAGCCTGATTCAATAATTGCTAAATAATTTGACTTTGGAGGAGATTGCTGTTAAGTAATTGTTTGTATCTCAGATTTATTTTTATCATGATATTAATTTGAAACTTATTTAATTAGGAATGTGTGGAGAAGCTGTCTCAGTTTCCTGAGGTTCATGTTGTCCTTGGCAATGAGGCTTGTGATCTTGATTCAATGGTGTCATCTCTTGTGTACGCATTTTCAATTTATAAGGTGAGAGCTACAAGAAATGTTGAAATATTGTAACTAACTTGTTGAGCCTCACAGGTGTGCAGAGAAGTTGTGATGAATATAAGAAGAGAAATTGTAATCTCATGCTGGTTGCCAAACATGTCTTCCCGGGGGGAGGGGGGTACTCCCTTATATGGGCTATATAGGTATGTGTGGCCCCAAAGGGTATGCTTTTTCAGCCGTTTTGGTCATAAATAGGGTATCGATTTTAGCTGATTTTGGCCATAAATAGGGTATGGTTTTTGTACTCTAGCCCTGATATGGGTATGTTCTTAAGCCTAGAAGCCACTTTTTCATCATCATCTAAAAGAAAATCAACAAAAGCCCTTCACAAATTATGTTTACGGTAATTTAACATTGGCCTGAACTAGGGATCCAATTGTAATGCAGGTATGAAACAGGATTTTAATGTAACAATCATGTCATAAATGGGGATTCGAATTTTTGGTCAGGTCATAAATAGGGTAGGGAGCATCGCAGATTTTGGTCATTAATAGGGTAAGGGTTTTGGGAAGAGGGCCGCACACCCCTACCCAATTTTTCTGGGAGTACCCCTCCCCCCCCCCCCCCCCAACGGGCATGTCTTACACTAACGTTGGACTTGTAAACCCATGCAACTAAAAACTCATCACGTCTGTTTGTATTGTCAGCTGAGGATGAGGTTTCTTATTGGGGCTGGGTACATGACTGGCTGGAAGAACAATGTTGCCCAATGTTCCTTATTAGTAACCAACATCTTGTTTATTCTTTTGAAGAAACTTCTCAGTGTTCCTGGAAGGCCAGCAGCTGTTATTCCAGTATTCAACATACCAAGGGAAGACTTCTGCCTACGCACTGAAGCAGTGTTTCTATTCAAGAGATTTCATCTTGATTCCAGTTACTTCACATTTGTAGAGGAAATTGACTTGCAAAACTTGTTGGAAACAAAAAGACTGCAACTTGTTTTAGTTGATCACAACATTTTAGCCCAAAGGCAAAAGCTCATGGATGTTGCTGTCACTGAAGTCTTGGGTAGGTGTACATATTATATGTATTTTTTTAGAATATTGTGTTATTAGTAAGAACTAAAGAAAGATATTAATTGTTAAATTCTCACAGTGTGAATGAAATGAAGATAGTGGTTGGTGAGGTCTGCTCACAACCCTTTCCGATATACATGTACATGTACTAGGTAGTCTTTATCTATGGCTTGTACACTGGTTCAGTGAACACTATTAACTAAACAAGTAACTTGTAATCAGTTTGTTATAAGTGTGGGACATCTTTTCCTGCTGGTCACTTTCTTGTACTATTTTTTTTAAATTAGCATTTTCTAATAAGGGTCAGGCTGTGTGGTTCAACTCGGCATGACTCCTAGTTGAGTGTGAACTTGACATAAATTTTATAGATCTAGCCAAGCCTAAAAGTTGAACTCCCGGGCCAGGTTGTTTAAATCCCAATTAAGCTAACCCAGGATAAGCAAGAAGTTTTATTTGAGTTTTGTAACTTTGCAGTGAGGTTTTGTATAATTATATTGTTTGGCCTTCTGTTTTAGGTTTGAATTATGTCAAACTACGCAAAACAAAAGCAGAAAAAAACTATACTTTGATTAACTTTTAATCCTCTGTTAGCATTAACCAAAGTCTGAACAACCCAGCCCTGTTTACAACAAGTTCACCTAACATGAACTCATGATCCAACTGAAAACCAGCACTTTTTCAGTGGTCAGTTTTGCAAAAACTCAAAACCTCAATGAGCTACAAACTTGAGCCTGCGATATGGTCATAATTTTATGATACTGGTTGGGGATACCTTGTTTTGACAGGTGTCAATTGACCATAACAGGGATGTCCAATATCAGAAGGATGCTATAAACAAAGGCTGCATGTCTCTGTTAACCTGGCTAATACCTAAAGTATGGCCATCATCTGTTCTGGAACTATGTAATAAAATAAAGCTATCAGATAGATCACTGGGTGATCTGATGATTACGATTCTAGTCAGACTATCTAAGTTAAAATTGTTGTCAATTTTTATTTAAAAGGTTCATTAGATATGTTAAATTTTTGTTCAGTGGTACTAATGCACGTCATTATGATAATTATGCTCATGACTTTCAAATAAGCTTGTATTTTGTAAGGACAGAAACTTGTGGAAAAATGACACACAAAACCTTGTTCCAAATTTTAGGAGAACTGTCAAATGGTCTTAATTTTTGTTAACCATATTGTCAATAATTGACAATAATCAATTATTGATCTAATGGTTAACTAATCATATTAGAGAATCAAATAGTATTGCAACTTTTAAAAATAATAATGTTTCAGTGTTCCACACTAATTTTCCCGCCAACTTGCCCTCTGGGCAACTATGTCTCTAGTTTTACTTGCCAAGTGTATTTTTTGGTTGCCCAAAAAAATCACCAGCTTGCTTTGCTTCCTGTTTCATTAAATTTTCAATACTTGTGCCTTCTAACTTTATCCCTAGCGTAAATCCCAAATTTTCAACTTTATTTCATTGTAATCAACACAGTCCTGCTTGAATGATGTTTACAATACATAGGCTTTTGTCGGGGGCTTCTTAAAGATGTTGATTGATAGAGTGCATAATACAGTCATAATCGAATCTTTGTTCTCTCTGGTTTGCGTGTCTTCACTCTTTGAAGAAATAATAAATCACTGATGCAGCCAATTATGATTGAATCTTTGTTCAATCTGGGACATTGCTTTCACAGTTTAGAAGGCATAAAATAAGAGTAGTTAGGGCATTCCTCATAACTTTGTGCATTCATATTTCATAGCACTGTTCTCAAACATGTAGGTGCGGCACCCGGGTTTTCCCGAGCAGAATTTGCTTCGTAACACTTATAGTGGGTTTTGCTTTTGGCATGGGCCTGAATGGTAGTACGCTTTAAAGTGCCTATCACCCTTAGCCAATTATATGAAATTTCAAAAATCTATGTATGTTTAAGACGTTTTCTGAAGAAATTAAACGTATTCTGGTTTCTATCTCCATTTAATCAGACGACGAAAATCGTAATTTGGAGGACTTTTCTGCCATATTGGATACAAAAAGGAGCAGTTGAGGGATTGGGCACTAACCATCTTGTGACGTCAACCCGGTATCTCAGTCAAACAACATTTAGTTTTTTTTTTTATTTTTTTTATTATTATTATTATTATTATTATTTTTTTATTTTTTTTTTATTATTTATTTATTTATTTATTTATTTATCTTTTAAATACAGAGCTACAGTACAGAATAATACACTACATTACAATACATTACTGTTTTACCGTGCTGTATTCTAAAACATTACATTTGTTGTGGAATATCATAAGCGAAAATAAAATAAAAAGTGAAATACAAAATAAAGTTACAAAAAGACATGCAGGTACAAGAAAAAAGCACACTAGATTTAAAAAAAACAACAACAACAACAACAACAACAAACAAAAAAAAAAAAACAAAATAAAATAAAACGGAGCAATACGAAGCTGATACTAGTACAGGCCAAGCTACAATATTTACCATCTATCGGCGCAGATTTAAGCCTTAAAGAGAGTCTTATTTCAGGTAAGGAAAGAAGGCGTCAATTACGTCTTTGCGAGAATAGGGTCATACAAATAGCCAGTTGAATTGCAGAAGTTTTTAAAGCTCAAGATACACTGCAAGAGGTTCCCATTTTTTCCTGTCGCCACCTTTTGTCTCCAGCTCGTATCTTGATTTCAGAAGAAGCAGGTAATGCTCAAAGTGGGGTAAAGTTTCGTTTGTTTTAGCAAGCCAGATATGATATCGTGCTAGCAGTAAACAGTAGTGTCAGGCTTTAGTCCGAGAGCAGTAGTATTCAGTAGCGTGAAATTGTTCTGTATAATATTCATATTCTGTAGCCATTCCATTACGCTTTTCCAAAGCTTAGAAGTTTTTTGGCATGTCCAGAAAAGATGTAATAGTGTTTCAGGCGCGTTTTGGCAAAAGGTGCAATTTTCATTTTCCTTCAGCTTAATTTTGAACAGAAAATTGTTAGTTGCCAGACGTCTGTGAAAAAGTTTAAAATGAAATTCTATTAACTTTGTACTTTTGGTGCACCGCAATGCCAAAAGGTATGCCGAGCTCCAGTCGAGATTTTCACTGCCCAAACAACTGCAGTCCATAAGCCATTTCTTTTGGCTATTCCTTGGAGCTTCACCTTTGTTTCTGACTAAGGATTTGTATACCAGTGCACTAACTTTTTTGGACTTTAGAAATTTTGTGCTAAGAGGTTCGTATTCTTGTTTATTGTTATTCACTTGCTTGAGGCCGCTATTGCCAAGTTCCTTGACAGCTGATATAACACCGTAAAAACGAAGTGGAGCAGCATTCAGGTCGTATTTTAACTGGAAATCTTTTAGAGAAAGGTAGCTATTGTATTCTGGTTTTTGCAAATGTTTTACTTTAGTAATGCCTTTTGAGCACCAGTCTTTAAAGAAGATTGGTTTGTTTTCTATTCTTATTAAGGAATTGTGCCATAGGTTTTGTTCTTGGAAATGCTCCAAAGATGCTAATTGCTGTTCAAAATTAACCTCCGCCCAGATTTCCAATATTTCTTCGAGAAACACGTCGGAGACTTTGATCGACTTTTTTGTATCTTTTGTATTGAGGTTACCAGTAAAAACATTTTTGCATCCGTAATTTTTCAAAGCTAGGTCGATAAAAACTTTCCATTTTCCGTTGTTCGTGGAATCCAAGTACTTTTTTATCCAAGTTGTTTTAAGTGATTTATTGAAAGAGACAAG
>JAHPZR010020804.1:0-2500 GCA_019787425.1 Platygyra sinensis | reverse complement strand
CGAAGACTTCTGGTTGAGATTTAGCTAGTTTTTTCTTGTCTCCTGGTTTGTTTGTAGAATTTAACTGTTGTGTTGCTTGGATGTCCTCACTCTTAGTGACTGTGTCCAGTGACTTCTGCGTAAAACCAAAACAAAATAAACTTATGGTTGCTCATCAGGCTGCCATCTTTGTTTGTTTGGTTAGTTTGTGGCAAGTTCGTAAGAGGACTGGGCACAAACTTACCCATAAATACTTGTGAAGAAAAACATGGTGGAAAACGAAGTACAGTAAAAACCCGCGTATAAGAACCTGGGTTTTAAGAACCTGTTAGGCTAAAAGTTTCATTTTAAGCCCCCTCCACATAAGAACCTATTGAGGCTAACATTTTAAGTTAGGTTCTTATCAGTGAAGTTGCTGTAAAATTGTATAGGTAGAAACTGCTGAATTAAGATCGTGAACTATTTAAAAGTAACTTGACATAAATTTTTTCTTTCAAGCTTAAGTAACATGTTGTATGTCTATTGTGTTTGCCATTCAAATAATTCCCCAAGTATTTTCAGGTATTGTACTCTACTACAGTATCAAAGAAAGCTTTCTGACCATCTCCAACTGCTCTGTGGTACAAATAAATGATTTATACTGTATTATGAGATGATATTTATAATATATATTATAGCATATTCAGATGATATTCATATGAAAATATAAGAACCTATTTTAAGAACCTTGGTAGCCTAAATTTGCTTTAAGTGCAATTTGTATAAGAACCTACAGGCTAAATTGAAAAATCCAGGTTCTTATATGCGGGTTTTTACTGTACTCGATGTATCGGCATAAGGACCCATTATTGTACTTGTTTTTCATTGTCCTTCTATGTTCACCTACTGGTAACTAAAATTTCAAAAAAATGGTTCAGGGATTTTGCTGCATCTGTTGGATTTTATTCTTGTCCCAGCGGCTCGAGAGTTATCCTTAACCACTTGCCCAAACAGGCAACCTGTGAAGCTTACACACTTGCCCAACGCATAATTTTACTTCCCTGGCAAGTGGGCAAGCGTTAGTGTCGAACAGTGTGTTTTATGCTTTATTTAGGACAACTACTTAAAAACATCTATTTTCATACTTGTGTATATTTTAGTTATACTTTAATTAGAGGAGGCATTCCTATGGTGCATCAGCACTTTTGGTTGTCTTCTTCTCCACAATTTTTCTTTTCAGTAGGGGTAAATTTTGATGTAATTTAATAGAGTAAATTCCGTCAAAATTTACCTTTACTGAAAAGTCTGTTTGTAATTTAGTGGAGTGCATTGGAGCAAATAAATGAATAAATAGATAAATAAATAAACAAATAACGATTTAGATAAACATTTAAGCAAGAAAATTAACGATAGTAAAACTACATGACGTTTCGACGACTTCATGTCATCATTGTCAAATGAATAAATTAGAAATAACAGAAAGGTTTATTTATAGAGTTTGAAAGTGAGATAATAAATTAGCATGAAAGCATTCAGGTAAAGAGTTTCGCGTGAATGGAATCTGCTTGCGTGTTAAGTTTCGGTCCTTTGTTCTTAATCCACAGCATTTCATAGATCAAACATTCGAGTTTGCCACAGCATTTCTTTAGGACTTAAAAGTTGGTAGGTATTAAACCATGCACGTCCCTGAAATGTTTTCCGATCACGGAATGTTTACGTTCCTCTACACGTTGATGGAGATGGCGGCAAGGGTATCCAATATAATTCGTAATTGCCGCTATCTCCATCAAACATCATGTTTTAATTACTTCCCGAATAATAGATGCGTCAGAGTAAGCTAGGACACTTTTTGGGCCAGTTTGTCAACTAAAAGAGTCGTAAGCTTGAATTTGCACGACTGTATACTAAAAATTACCTTTGAAAGTCTCTATCTCTGCCTTTAACATTTCTTTAGCTACATACTCCTGATGAAGTTTATCATTGCAAGCAGCCAGTTGACTATTCAGTGCACAAATCTCCGATTGTTCCCTGAATTGACTGGATTTGAGCTTCTCTTGTAGTTTCTGAAGTTGTTTCAGAGAGGAATTTGTCACCTCCATCTTTTTCTCGTTTTCTAACTGGCGAAGTATGTTTAAAACATTACAGCTTAAAATATTGTCCTCTCTTAAGAGAATTGTTTGCTTAATACCATAACATTTTACCTTCTTCCTG
The DNA here is from genome assembly GCA_019787425.1 of Platygyra sinensis. Lineage (NCBI taxonomy): Eukaryota > Metazoa > Cnidaria > Anthozoa > Scleractinia > Merulinidae > Platygyra > Platygyra sinensis. The sequence goes on along the minus strand of JAHPZR010020804.1, from coordinate 331 downwards.
GTTGATATATGGGGCAGTCTATTATTTACCAGTCGGTAAAGTTAACTTGCACGACTGTATAGTACTTAAAGCTGCCTGTAAAGATCTCCATCTCGGTTTTCATTCGCTCTTTTTCTGTAGCATATTTAGCAAGTTCAGACTTGCAAGCAGCCAGTTGATGATTCAGTGCGCAAATCTTCTGAGAAAGACACGACTGAGCGATCTCGGATTTCTCCTGAAGTTCCTGGAGTTGTTCTTTCAGAGAGGAATTTGTCGCCTCCAACTTTCGCTCTTTTTCTGAAATTTATGCACGGAGTGAGTTTACAAATGAAAACGTTTATTTCCTTGCTTA
>JAHPZR010020800.1:0-15048 GCA_019787425.1 Platygyra sinensis | reverse complement strand
TATTCTCAAATTATATTGAATGATCCATTTTTTCCCTTTTTGGGTAATTCTATGTAGCGTTTTCTGGTTATTTTGATTTTTCATACTGCGTATATTTTGGACTGTTTCGGTTTTGAAGTAGCAGTTGCATGTCACAGTCTCTAGTCACTGTTAAAATATTAAATAACTTCCTGAATGGCTGAAGCGCTACCTTTAAGTTGAATCTGACACGATGCTTTCCTTATTTTGCTTTCGATCAGTTTACTTGAACTTCGCACGAGTTAAAAAGTTTCGCTTTTAGAGATGGACAGAATACTCTTTGCTTTCACAACAGTTGTGCTTGCCCTGTAATTCAGTTTTTCACAACAAGGGAATACAGGTGAGGAAATAGTCCAGTGCTATTCTTTTTTTTTTTTTTTTTCTCAGTGTAATTGTATTTACGACTCCAAACACTTACACTGGTTACAGCACTAACATTACACTCACATTTACACTTACAATATACTTACTAACTACACTATTTATCCATGCACTACTCTACAATACCATACTAAAAAAAAAACATTAAAGAAATGCAGTCAGTCACACGGCCTTGTGAATAGCGTATCGGTGTTATTAAGTTAGGAGGCACAGGAGACAAATTAATAGACATCGACCGAGTGTTTGAAAGTGACGAAGTTTTCTAGTCTTAGAGCCTTCTCTTGAGTTGTGCAGATTCAAATGTAATATCTAGCCAAGCAATTAAGCATAAAAGACGAGTTTTCCAGCCTAATACTGTTGCTAGACTAAAATTACTGGTTACATTTTCATAATTTGTTGGTATCCACTGTTTAAATTCTTGCCAAAAGATAGAGGTTATACCACAGGACCAGAATAAATGAATCAGACTTTCCCCCTCAGTCACTTTGTTTTATTCCTACTTTCTTGGGACAGGAATTCGTAGCAAGTCTTCTATGTAAAAGTTTAAATTGGAAGGTGATTAGTTTAGTAATTTTCGTACGGTAGTAGGTAAACCGACTTTCAGTCAATCATTTCATGGCTTTCAAGTTCACAGTCAGCCAACCATTTTTCCTGGCTTCGAATAGGAGTTTTTTGCTTTATAGTAATCAGCTTTTCATAAACAGCCCTGGTAGGCTTTTTGGCTTTTAAGAAGCTTTGCAGAAAGCTTTGGGAGGATGTAATACTAAGTGACCGTCTTTCTCTCAAAGATTTTAAAGAAGATTTTAGGCCATGAGGAACTAAAAAGTTTATTTTAACATTGTATCGTTCCTGAAGTTCTTGAGAAGATAAAAAGGTATTCGGGTCTTTAAGAGGATCTTTAACATCCTGGATACCTTTACAGCTCCACGTTATAACATACGGGTCTGTCGTCGATTCGTATCAGGTAGTTGTGCCATAGAGGTAATGAAAGAAAATGGTCAGTAGAGTTCACGTTCGCCTCGTAACTTAGCTCTGACCAAAGTTGTAAGATTTCCGTAGTAAAGGCATTTGTCGTATTGATAAATTTAGATAAGTCATGTATATTCAGGTTACCTCTGAAAACGACGACTGGGCCGCCATAGTGTTGTAATTGTCAGTCAAAAAAACCTTCCATTTGCCATGATTTTCTGGATCAAGAGACTTCTTAACCCACGTGGAGGGGGGGGGGGGGGTACCTCTTTATTTGGGGGCTCATCGGAAATAATGACTGGGGGGGGGGGGGTCATGCAATTTTTTAATTACTGTTCAGAAAATTACACACGCCCCCCTTACCTCATAAAAAATGAACAGTCCCCAATACACCTCTATAGAGTACTATAAGCCCCTATACCTTACTAAAAAAGCCTATACAGTACTATACAGCACTATACACCCCTATACAGTACTCTACACCCCTATACAACACTCTACACCCCTATACAGTACTATACACCCCTATACACCCCATATACAGCACTCTACACCTCTATACAGTACTATACACCCCTAGACAGCACTATACACCCCTATAAAGCACTATACACCCCACATACAGTACTATACACCCCTATCCAACACTCTACACCCCTATACAGTACTTTACACCCCTATACAGTACTATACAGCCCTTTATTATATGGCTAGCTCCGTGAGCGGGCAAGATGAACAAAATCGCGCGCTGTGATTGGAGGATAGTCTGCCGTAAAATGTCTTTTCGAGGGATTTTCGTGTACTTGAGAGGAAACATATGAGTCCGTTTGGCCACCCAACTCAAGTCACTAAGCAAGTTCAACTGACTTGTGTCCACTTCGGGCTACTTGATCTGTTTGGCCAGGGCGTAAGTAAAGACAAACCAAACATAATTGCTCTGCATACATGCTTTTATAAACCTCAACAAACTTTAAGTTAGTTCAAATTTAAAGTTTTGCGTCTACTATTTTGGGAGTACTAGAACAATTCAAATTCGCCGTCCGCTCTACAGCCACCGGACGTGCATCCCGTAGGAAGTGAAGCCACCCATCCCGCACACGCTCAATCGCAAGCGTCACCAGCAAACGTGGATACCGTCACCTAACTCGTCACAGCGATAGCCAATTCATTCAGCATGAGTCGCCTGCCAGCACCTGAACCAACCATCTTCAACGGTGAGCCCATCCTTTATCCGGATTGGAAGTCGTCCTTTCATGCCCTCATACACCGAAAGAACTTACCATCAAGTGATAAGATGTACTACTTGAAACGATACGTGAGTGATCTGCCAAAGAAGCAATTAACGGGCTTTTCCTGCAGAGTTCATCTGAAGCCTACGAACAAGCGTGGAAAATTTTAGACGAGAGGTTTAGTCGCCCGTTTATAGCAGCAAATGCGTACAGAGACAAGCTACGAAAATGGCCCAAGATCGGTATGAAAGATCACCAAGGCCTCAGAAGATTTGTCGATTTCCTAACAAGTGTGGAAACTGCTATGCAAGTGATCGAGAATTTAAACGTCTTGGTATGGTCGTGGAGACTTCAATGAATCAGGAAGGTCTCGTTCGTGCAGTAAAAGTCAAGCTAGGATCCAGAAACCCCCAGAAGGGAAACCATGCCAAATGCTCTGTTGTTGAGCGACCAGTACAAAACGTTGTTCTGCTTATGCAAGGCGTAGACTAAAGATTTAATGCCATGTTTTGGAAGGCTTTAAAGTCTTACGTGAAATTATTCATGATTTGCTGTATCGTTTTCAAAATCATCAATAATTTGGTGGGAGTGTAGCGACAGCAGTTTAGTTGTGCGCGCGCGATGTACGACACTAAGTGACGCGCGCTTCAGCAACAAATTTTGTACGCGCAACATTGCGCAAGTTTGCAACAGGTTTCTTATTCAAGCTATTTAACGCTGTTACTAGACTTTGCATCCTTAAGAGTACTATTCCTAGTTGTTGGAAGTTTCTTTAAACGAGTATTCAGTTATTTAAGGCTTTTTCATGCGTATTAGTTTCGCGTGTACGCACCTTAGTCTCTAGATCTTTCGAGTAAGTTCTGTGGTGTCGCGAAACCTCACGCGTAAGCGCCGCGACACCCAATTACCGTTATAAAAGGTTAGTTTTATCGTTAGCAAGATCAGTTGACGCAAGATCTGTTAAATCACCAAGAGTTAACAAGTTTCTTCAAGTTTATCATTGTTCTGGTGATCAAGGCAGCACCAAGGTAATTATCTTTGACGCTAATTTAGTTTGTTAATAGAAGCGGTTTGTTTCTTTACTCGCTCAAGTTTAATTTCATCGCTTATAATTGTAAATTTAAGATTTAAGGCTTCAGATAAAGTCAAGTTGTATATGACATCGTTTTACCGTTATTTGTATATCGATCTTAAGTTTTTTCTTGGTTAGCTCCTTAGTGGCGTTTGCCAGTTCATTCCTTGCTCCTACAAAATTAGAGCCTTGGTCGGATCTCAGCTGTAGAATGGGTCCTCGAATTGCAGTGAAGCATCTCAAAGCGTTGATGAAGGCATCAGTTGCGGGCTACGGGTCAATAGCCTATGAGGCAAAGCCGAATAGGCTATTGGAAAATGTCCCTTGAGGGCAAAGGGTCTAATTGTTTTGGTATCATCCAACAAGTCGGAAAGAAAAGGCAATAATAAAAGTTAGCCAATGCAAGTTGAAAAAATATTTATTTGGGAATAAAACGAAAGAAAAAAACGGCGAATTTTGCTACTACTACAGTATTACCAATACTCCTCTAGAAGCGCAACCAATTAAAATGCAGGATTTGCATTACTCCACTAGTTTGGCGCTACTAATAAACAATTAGATTATTCGCTCTCGATTTCTATGAGATGATAGTTGATGAGGCCGAATCAACTATCACCTCATAGAAATCGAGAGCGAATAATCTAATTGTTTTAGTAGAATTCTAACTGAAATTAATAAAAAATAACGGAATTGAATTGAAGTTGTGTACGCGCGCTTATCATTTTTTCAGTAATTTCAACTTTTTTCTAAGTCAATAAACCGTAAATGGCCTTCGATAAGTCTTCTCAGGAATTTAATTATCCTTTTCCATCAAAATTTTCCGCTAAAACTTAACCAAAACGAAAAAAAGTCGTCATTTTGTAAACTAGCTCCAGCCACTGCACACTAATGGCTGATAGTGTGCAATTGCTCAGCCAATCAGATTACAGCATTTGCATTAGTATACTAGTAGAATTCTACTAATAAATAATTAGATTATGATCACGAGATTCCTATCGACAGCGAATGATGTAATTGTCTTAATATAAATGTAGTATAGGAGTGTATAGTACTGTATAAGGGTGTATACTGTAAAGGGGTGTATAGTGCTGTATAGGGGTGTATAGTGTTGTATAGGGGTGTCTAGTGCTGTATATGGGTGTGAAGTACTGTATAAAGGTGTATAGTGCTGTATATTAGCGTATACTGCTGTATAGGGGGCTATACTGCTGTATAGGGGGCTATACTGCTGTATAGGGGTGTATGGTGCTATATAGGGATGTAGAGTGCTGTATAGAGGTATATGGTGCTACAAAAAAGGTGCATAGTGCTGTATAGGAGTGTATAGTGCTGTATAAGGGAGTGTAGTACTGTATCGGTGTGTATAGTGCCGTATGCCGTATGCCGTATAAGAGTGCATAGTGCTGTATAGGGGTGTGTTGACCCCATATAGAGGTAAATAGTGCTGTGTAAAGGTATGTTGTACTGTATAAGGGTGTACAATACTGTACAGGGGCGTATAGTGCTGTATAGGGAAAAACTGGTTAAGAAAGGGAATAACTCGGGTGAAACATCTTTCAGGACCGGACAACACGTTTCTTTCATTAAATGACTTCTGCTGCAACTATGGAATAGACCCTCGCCCTCTCAGCTTCTACGGATTAATATCGGCTGTAAAGTCTCTTCGCAGCGATTTTAATTTTCAGAATTTACAAATAGCCTACGAATATGAGCCACTTACAATAAAAATTTTACAAGTCAAAAAAGCAAGGACATTAATATATAAAAAAACTGATTAGTAACAAGAGTTCAACCCCAGAGTCAAGTCAAAAGAAATGGCTAGAGGATTAAGCGTACAAATAAATGACAACATAGATTGGACTGATGCATATCTCTTGGCTAAAAAATGCACGAAGGGTACTAAGCTGATAGAGTTTCAGTTTAAATTTTTACATAGACGCGTACCAACCAATAGCTCCTTATTTAGAATAGGCCTACAGGGTGATGAAAATTGCAGTTTTTGTCACACCTCCTCCGAGTCATTAATTCATCTTTTCTGGTCATGCCACAAAACATCTCACTTTTGGAATAAAGTTACTGAATGGCTGAAAAACTTAAATTTAATACGTAGAGATTATTCTTTGACGAATATTACTGCCTTGGGTCTGAGGCCAGACATCTCTCATTTTGCGCTTCTTATCAACTATTGTTTTCTTTTAGCACGATATCACATATGGCTCGCTAAAACAAAAGGAAACCATCCAAATCTTACGCATTTCATATGCACATTAAAATCACAATATAAAATAGAAACAAAAAGTGGAGACACAAAGAAATGGAAACCTCTTGCAGGATATATGAAGACTTAATTAATAATTTAAATTATATTATCTATGCCTACCTCTATTTATCTCTTACGCATTAGCTTTCTCCTATTCTCCTGTCAGATGCTTAGCTAATTGTAGCTGTAATGTACCACATGCCTTTGATCCTGTTGATCTGTTTTTGATGTTTTATGACCCAAGCTGGAATGATAATTATGTATTTTTCTCTTCTTTTTCTCTTTGCCCCTGGCCGTTACTGTAGCTGTTTATAGTACTGTACTGCACGTCATGTAAATATTGTGTAATATAAGTAGGGTAAATAATTAGTGCAATATTATGTAAACAGAGTCAGTGATGCAATCGTATTTGTATTGTAAGTATTGTTTTCCTAGTGTTATCGTTAATCAGATTATTGAAGAGGAAAAAATACTCCTCTAGAAGCGCAACCAATTAAAATGCAGGGTTTGCATTACTCCACTGGTTTGGCGCTACTAACAAACAATTAGATTATGAGCACGAGATTCCTATCGACGGCGAATGATGTAATTTTCTTAATGTAAATGTAGGATAGGGGTGTATAGTACTGTGTAAGGGTGTATACTGTAAAGGGGTGTATAGTGCTGTATACAGGTGTATAGTACTGTATAGGGGTGTATAGTGTTGCAAAGGGGTGTCTAGTGCTGTATAGGGGTGTGAAGTGCTGTATAAAGGTGTATAATGCCGTATGAGTGGCGTATACTGCTCTACAGGGGGGTATACTGCTGTATAGGGGTGTATGGTGCTGTATAGGGACGTAGAGTGCTGTATAGAGGTGTATGGTGCTATAAAAAGGTGTAAAGTGCTGGATAAGAGTGTATAGTGCTGTATAGGGGTGTATAGTTATGTATAGGGGTGTATAGTGTTGCATAGGGTTAGAGTACTGTATGGGGGTTTAATGTACTGTATTGTGGTGTATACTACTGAATAGGGGTGTGTAGTACTGCATATGGGTGTATGGGTGCATAGAGTTGTACAGTACTGTATAGGTTAGCAATGTTCTCTATAGAGGTGTATAGTACTGCATACGGGTGTGCAGTACTATATAGAGGTATACAGTGCCGCATAGGGTTGTATAGTACTGTATAGGGGTGTATAGTTTTTAAAGGGTTGTATAGTGCTGTAAAGAGGTGTATAATATTGCATGGGGGTATTTAGTACTGTAGAAGGTTGATTGGACTGTATTGGGGTTTAATATTCAATCTTCGTTCACTGTCTAAAATCCGCACGCGTCATTGGTTAAAATTGATCACGTGAGTTCCCGTTACCTGGCGACATCAAAGTGACAGAGTGCGTTATTCCAATAACGCATAAAAACTGTGCAGTGTTCAACTTCAAACGAACATGGCTTCAAGTTCAAGATTTTCCGAGTTTGAGTTGGAAAAATTACTGAAATAATTAACGCTGCCATCCCGGAAAACACAAAAAGGCAAAGCACTTCGAGTGTGTCTATTTTCAATGGTGAGTTGAGCAAAACTTTTCTTTAGTTCATTGTTTTCTCATTCAAACAAGTCGGGCGAGAAGCCATTGTAAGTCTATCGCCAGCAGTGAACTCAAATTGAATATTAAAAGGGTTAGAGACTGTTAGTTCGTGTTTTGTTTTCAAATACACGCACTTGCTTACTGTACAATGAACTCGAAATTTTCAATACTGCACTCAGCTTCGCTTCGTGCAGTATTGAAAATTTCTCGTTCATTGTACAGTAAGCGCGTGCGTGTATTTGAAAACAAAACACTCACAACAGTCTCTAACCCGTAAGTATAGAACTGTTTAGGGGTGTATAGCACTGTATAGGGGTGCATGGTGCTGTATAGGGTTGTATAGTACTGTATAAGAGTTGAGAGTAGTCTATAGGGTGTATAGTGCTTTGGAGTGGTTTATAGGGCTGTATAGTGGTGAGTAGTGCTGTATAGGGGTCAGTAGTACTGTATAGAGGTGTATAGCTCATTATAAGGGTGTGTAGTAGAGTAAAAGGGCGTATAGTGCAGTACAGGGTTGTGTAGTACTCTGTAGGGTTGTATGGTACTATACGTTGGTGAGTGCTTTATAGTGGTGTATAGGACTGAAACGGAGTCATTTCATAGTCAAACTGGTCGACTTTCCATGTCCAACTTAATTCTCGGGTCGCCCCAAATAATATCTGTCAGACCTAATTGATTCAAAGGTCAATCTCGTTATGTACTTAACTGGGACTCAAGTAGGTTCGGCTAGTGAAACGTTCGAGGTTTGAAACGGAGGGCCTTAGATCCGCCCCCTAACTAAGCTTGTTTTTAGGCTGTGTGCGACACAAGTTGAGAAGAACACCAAAAGGAAAAACGTCGTTACAAAACGCTTGCTAAAAATGCGTTTATGGCGAAAACAGGTGAGATTGTTCCTTTTTTTGTTATTTAGTTCAGTGTCAGTCACAGATCCAAGTAATGTATGTAGACTTCGATCTCGGTGAATTTGTTTCATTTGTTTGAGAGGTGAAATTTCCCGTTGGGAAAAAAAAAAAAAAAACAGGATTATAATCTTTAGGTCTTCTTAAATGCTGTAATCTGTCGGAATTTGTATAAAAAGTCAAATTGTTGTCGCATTTTGATTCGTTCTCACGTACCTGGCGGACAAAGGAGAATGCCGGAAAGAGTCTTGTTGATCGTATTTCTGAAACTTTCACCTCTCACGTTTCTAAAATTAAAGTTTATGAATTGTTTTCGGGATTTTCCGAGGTTAAAATGTCTTTAAAAACCGATAGATCATAGATAGAATAGTCAATAGAAAGGAGTTAACAAAAGATCAAGGCAACCGCTTAAAACCAAAGAATTGCGATGCACCTAGACTCACTGGACTGCCAAAGGTCCATAAGGAAGGAGTACCAATGAGAGGTATTGTGGCAATGATAGGATCCCCTTTTTAGAAAATTTCAAAGACTCTGATCCCAATCTTTTTAAAACTGAGAACTGTACAAGGGAGAATTGGCCTACTCTAAGAATTCCAGGGAACTTAAAGAGAAAATCAAGAAATGGAGAGTTGAAAGAAATGAGATTCTGGTCAGCTATGATGTTAAGAACTTGTGCTCTTCAATACCAATTGACCAGGCGTTGGAGTTAGTGGAAAAGTTAAGTGGAGATGAAAACCTCGGAGAAACAACCACAATCAGTGTAACATCAATAATGGAGTTGTTGAAGTGGACGTTTGATCTGACTTATTTTGAATACGGAGGAAGTCATTTTGTTTTGGACAATGGACCAATAGGCCTCGGCGCCACGGGTAAAATTGCAATCATATACATAGGAGACGTCCAACTGAGAGCAATGGAAACGTCTCCATATCCCGGCCCTAAATGAGTGGTTCTGAAAGGTGGATGATAGCGAGACCAAGTGCAAGGAAGGAGAAGCTCAAGATATACTTGATCACCTCAATACCATTGAGCCAGGAGTAATTGTAACTACAAAGGAAGACCAAGAAGGAGATTTTTTACCAGTACTTGACTTAAAACAGACTGTGGACAGAAAGACCAAGAAGATAATGTACTCTGTCCATTACGAGAAGACTCACACAAACCTAAATGTGAAGAAGAGATCCAATCACCCAGAAAGTGTGAAAAGAGCCATTATAAAAGGTTTTGCCGACAGAGCGAAGGCTTTATGTGATGCAAAACATCTAGCGGAAGAACTACACAACATTGAGGACGTGTTTGTAGCGAATGAATATCCCAGAGAAACCGTGAGAAGGTTTATGGAACAACGACCTCAACAGACAAAAGAGAGGAAGAAGAACAAGAAAATCGTGGAGTTGTGACTATACCATATTTAAAAGGGTTGTCTGAGCAGTTCAGGAGAACTGCTAACCGACACTCCTTTCGAGTTGCTTTTAAACCCGGAAGAAAGATATAAGAGATTAAACGCACATGTCAAGAGTCGCTTGGTGAAAGGCAGAGATGCGTTGTATATAAGATTCCTTGTGCTTGCCAGAATACTGTGTATGTTGAGAACACATGGACAAAATCAGACTAACAAGTGGAGACCTTTATAAAGGAAACACCCTATCGGCAAAAAAAGGGATGGGGAAAGAGAATGGAGGCCTAGCACGGCACACCAGGGAGTGGTAAAGTGGTGTTGACTGGGAAAACGTAGAGATCGTAGCAAGGGAGAAAGGATTAAAACAAAGAAAAATTGTCGAGGGAATTGAGTCACTACGACAGTGACATTACGGAATGAGAGTTGATACATGGAAACCAATCCTAAACTCCTTCTTTGATCGTTAAAAAAACTGCAGGAGACGATGAGTTCTCACAAAAGTTAAAAGTACTTGATAGGTCTGAATTTCCCGCGCATCTTGACATCATTTACACGTCGTGTAATGATCACGATACGTCACCATCGGTTACCAAGTTGAACGTCAAAAAACGATCCGCAATTTTGATAACTTTTGAACGACCTGAAGAGGACCAGTAAAACTGGTCGAAACGTCGGTTTTTAAAGACATTTTAACCTCGGAAAATCCCGAAAACAATTCAAAAAAAGAATCTTGTTGAGGCTAAACAATTACGAGAGCAGGAGGAAGAAAGCAAAACACGTTTTTTGGTTAAATAACTTCTCTCTCCATGAGTTCTCGTAGCTCAGTGGATAGAGCGCCAGCCCAATGTACCTCTTTTCCACATCAGTCAGCCTGCGGATTATGAAAAGCAATGGTTGCCAGCCCTTGGTCATAGTCTTTCATTGTAACTAGACTCGACACTGACCATGATTGACAACATTAGGTTGAGGAACACCATTGTGTGTTTGTTAAAAGCATTACCCTCTTCCGGTCCCAAGTGGAACTTACTGTCCCTATGTGTCAACTCTCTCAATGGTTGGTGAGTGAAGCATACAAGGGTATCAACTTGGAGAGATAAACATTCATGCCGAGAAAACCTCTTACATCTGCCTTCTGGGCACTTATGGATTCCTTGTACTTTCTGCGGTGTTGATTTGAGACCACCCCCGCCGAATTGGCAACCATAAAAAGTGATCCGTGCCTCGCCAAATACACACTTAGGTTCAATGAAGGTTATTTCATAATATTCAGATTTCTGAAAGAGCCGCTACAGTGTTTCATTGTGTTCCTTCCAATTCGTTGCTCCAAAAAGATATCATCTCTCTGATTGAGGCATCAGGGAATGTCACCGACGATTCTGCTCATTGCCTAGGCAAACAGGTCTTGAGATGCTTTTGAAAAAAATACCAGCCTCTTCGGCTTGAAATTACCCCATAGTGTAGTGAAAGTTGGAATCGACCTCGATTCCGGGTGTAATACTAACTGGTGGTACCCCCACCGAAAGTCCAATTTCGTCCAAATAGTGGCATCGTGAAACTTGTGAATGAAGTCTTCAAGTATTGATGCCTTTGAAATCCGGCTTCTTTCCATGTACTTCTCTGGGACACGTAAGTCAACAGTCGCCCTAATCATTTTCAGCTCCAGTTGTCTGACGTGGACGATGTTCCTGCAAACTTTGGTTGTACTACTATAGGGAGAACACCAAGTTACTAGTCCGTCGTCAGGTACCTTCTCTAAAATATCTTCATTTATACCCTGCTCCAGCCATTTGTTTAGAGGTTCTTGAAGGAAATGTGGTACCTGTTTGGGTTTCTGCGCGACTGAAGCTGCTTCAGGTTTCATATAGAATCGGCCTAGGATTTCACTGCCATTTCACTTTGTCTTTTATCTTCCCTGTACCTTGAAATAAGTGGCTGTACTTGTAACTTAGATTTTTCATGCCTTGTTCACCTTTCTCATGTTTGACAGTGTTTGCGCTGTGTCCGTCCTTAAAAATTGCCAGGCCATTGGGGTCTTCGAAACAGCCATGAGGTTGAATCCTTAGCTTTCCAAACTTTGTTTATGTTTCCTTGCTCATTGGGGGTGAATGTATTCTTCCAGATGCCACGAAAAATTTAGTAGCTTTTCCGCATGTCCATTTAAGAATGACTGTCTGGAAATCACCTCCTTTGACCTCAAGTTTGTGTTGAAGAGTACGCAACTTCACAGTACTGTTTGTTAAAGTATGCTTGTCATTCGTTGTTTTGATGAATGCCTTGAATTGGTGTTCCAGTTCAGTTCATTTTTCAGTTCAGTTCATTTTATTTGCCATCATAAATTATAATACTAATTACAATAATAATCATGCATTTGGCAGGCAGTCCAGGAAGCAATTTTGCTTATTTAAAGGACTGCTTTAAAGAATGGAGTAAGAAACTAGAATGTAAACTGTCATTGGCAGAACAAAAATATTGAGACAGAAACTAAATATATATTACAAAACTTATAATAAACCATGCGCTTAGGATAAAAAACAGTGCAGCAACAACAAAACCAAAAGCAAGCGTTAGCACTCTAATCCAAGAACGTGGATTTCAGTTTGGAAGTAAATTCTCTAAGACTTAATGAATTTTTTGTTTCGTCATTTATTGAACATCGTTCGTCCACGATGTTAACATCACCACCACTATCAGCCTCCATTACCACATAAACATCATTCAGACTCACTGCAACAGTGCGATAATTACCATTACTCTTACCAATCTCTCTTATTTTTTTGGCCTGTGACAGGCCCTCAGCTGTCTGACTGAAAGTGAAAATTCGTCTTCCTAGCCTGTGGATTCAGCATGTTCGGTTGTCTTCTTAATCCTTGCTTTTTTTCCTCTGCCTGACTTCTGTTTTCTGGGCTTGCATTGTGGCTACGATTATTCCCAGATTTGCACAGGGAGGTGAAATGATTCCATTCATGGCACTTGTGGCATTTCTTGCCACAAATGTTTTAAGCGACTGGAAAGAAGCCTGAAAAAATCAGGGCTTCAAAGGGATTCGAACCCGTGACCTCCGCGATACCGGTGCGATGCTCTACCAACTGAGCTTTGAAGCCACACATTGGGAGCGAGGTCAACTCTTCTTTCCAGTTGCTTACATTGGAAAATCTACTGCGATGATCACTTTTTACTTTCATCTACAAGCGCAGTTCAAATGCGAATTATTTGATATAAGCTTCACATCATTTTACTGCGCGTTTAGTGAGTTGACCTCGCTCCCAATGTGTGGCTTCATAGCTCAGTTGGTAGAGCATCGCACTGGTATCGCGGAGGTCACGGGTTCGAATCCCATTGAAGCCCTGATTTGATTTCTTTCAGGCTTCCTCATTCCAATTGCTTAAATTTGAAAATTTACTAATTATTTACACTCTTCACTTTCATCTACAACCGCAGTTCAAATATGAATTATTTCATATATACTTCACAATAATAGAAATTCTTTCCCGTTTAATAAATGTTCACTTATTTAAAGGGGCATTGTCACGCTACTTGGCAAGTTTATAATAAGCCAGAAGGTGTCTTCGGATCAACTGAATTTTTAAAACTAATGGTCTAGGTTTGCTATCAAAGACTATCTGAATGTACTGAAACTGTTTCCAGTCGCGTGTCGCTACGGATGGCATGGATGGAAATGGATTGAAACTTGAAAAAATTTGATAATATTTTCACGTTTTGATGCTACGTGTTCTAAAGATCCTCAAGAAATCTGTTATGGCTAGTCGTCTCTGCTAAAATTCGTTTGATATCTTAGTCGTAGCTTTACAGAAGCATTTTGTTTATGATTAAAGCCTCAAAGTAATGATTCTAGCAGAGAATTGACCTAAAAAAGGAAAATTCTCGTGACACTGCTCCTTTAAAATCTCTCTTTCTACATTCTTTTCAGTGTGTGCCATTCCAAAGACAGTTTTTATTAATCGCGGCTGCAAGTTTGATTCTCTTGGTTGGATTGGTGGAGATAGGAAGCAGAAACATTGACGGTAAGAGGAAAAAAATATCTCAAGAAAAAGTCATTTCTTAAAAAAAAATTATTTTTAGCTGTCAGTAAAACATGATCCAGACCATCTCGAAATGTGGCGATGGAGAAGTTAAACTCGGTACTAATGAAAACAGGGCAACTCGGATTAATATTAATCGGCTTAATATTAATCTTAATGATTATTATAACCCGGTAATAGATTATTATAATCCTGTAATAGATTATTATAATCCTGTAATAGATTATTATAATCTATTACTGAGGTTTTAGCTGTGCCTTAAGGACGTTCGCGCCCAAAAGCTTCCCACGTACAGATTTTTTTAAAACTTTGACTGCAGGTAGAAAATGATAAGATTAGATTAAAAACGTAAAAAAAAAAATCGGGGGTCACCGAACTCGTTTTCAAGATAAGGCGTAGTTCAGACCATAACATTTCTAGGATTTCCAGTTATTCGAGGCGATTCTGGCCGGATTCATTACTATCGGCATATAATTAAGTTGAAGGATAATATCTAAGTTATTTGTGTTTATGCCATCATATATAGGCCTATTTGATAGATCTTTGCCACGTATGTCATTAAATCAGCTAGAATTAGCCTTAAAAAATATAACTTCTAAGTTACGCACACCTGTATCCATACCCTATTTGAATACTATATGAGAAATAATAAAAAAACTTCCCACGCACAGATTTTTTTTGTTTTTTACTATAATGGAAAGAATCAGAAAAGGAAGTGATCTGCCGAAAAAAAAGTGGGGTCACCGAGCATCCAACAAAAATATTCGCACACAAAGTTAACGCAAAGGTCATTAGCTCTATATTTTGTTGAGTTTTCGACTCGGTGCGCGCGCTTGAAAATGACGTGGCACGCGCGTGGCCAATGAATAGCGTGCGCACTAGAGATGCGCAGTACCAATGGGCGCGAACGTCCTTATTACATTGGGATGAATATTAATCTAAGATCACTATTAATCCTAATTGATTAATATTAATATTTATTATATAAACACCAGTGAAATACCAAGTGAGCTTTCCCGCGAAAACTTCATATCTTCACACGTGAAGATGACATGTTATCAATAAACAGAATATTACATGCCCGCTTGTGGATATGAATTTTATCTTCTCGTGTTCGACTCGATATCTTACGAGTGAGCGCAGCGAACGAGTGAGGTATCGAGTTGAACACTGGAAGATAAAATTCATATCCACGCGCGGTCATGTAATATCCTCTATTA
>JAHPZR010020798.1:17500-23348 GCA_019787425.1 Platygyra sinensis | reverse complement strand
GTACGGAATCTGTTAAGAAAATTATGCTATTGTCCGGCATGAAATTTCTAGTAATTGAATATTATTATCGAGAAAAAAAAAATGTTTTGATTAGACATTGTTCAGACAGGCAGCAAGAACTAAACCCTGTCTTCGATGATATGATTAAGTGTGGCTACATTGGATGTAAATTAGACTGGTGATTGAATAAAGTTTATGTGGTGGAATTTGTAATCAGTCTTCAGTTTACTCCAGAATCCTTTAATAATGATTTTAACCTCACATTTTGTGACTGCTTTGAGCCCAGAGAGAAAAATATATCTTTTTCCTCTTAGGTTGTTTGGGTGATCAGAAATTCCAATTCCACTTGAGACTATGTTCCTTGGGGATAAAAAGTTGGGAATCCTGGCCTGTTCAGCGGGTGATCAGAAATTCTGAATCCTTTCCCGGACTATGTTCCTCGGTGGATCAGAAATGCTGAATCTTCTCCTGCGTCCTTTGAAGGATCAGAAATTTTGAATAGTTTTGTGTCTTTGTAGGGGATCAGAATTTCTGAATCCTTTTGTGTGTCAATGTAGGGGATCAGAAATTCTGAATCTTTGGGGGATTAGAAATTCTGAATCCTTCGTTGTGTTCTTTGGGGATCAGAAATTCGGAATCGTTCGTTGTATTCTTTGGGGATCAGAAATTCTGAATCCTTTTCTGTGTTGTTTGGGGGATCAGAAATTTTGAATCTCGAGACAAGAAATTCCAAATAGGAATAGGGAATTGCTTGGAAGAATTTTTTGATTCCTTGCAAACAGGGAAAATTTTTATGTGAGTTTTAACGCCATTTTAAGATTCAGAGGATATTGTAAAAATCACATTTGGAGTAAAGTGAAAAAAATGGATTTCTGTCTAAGCTCTACGTTTTACTTAAGGTCAAGTTTATGCACATTTTCAGAGGAACTTCCCAGTCTGCGACTTAAAAATAGATATTCTCCGAGACAGTTTTCTATTTTACACCGAAGAAGCAGCCATTTTTGAAGTGATTCTTAGTAATGCATATATTTTATGCTACTACATAGTGCGTCACACATATGAATTAAATATTCAATTTGAGAAGTGAGCAGGTGGTCTCCCAGTCGTCGACCAATGAAATTTTGTCTGATGCATCAGACAAAATTTACATACCCATTCTCAATCACCACCCGTTGATCCAAGGTTTTGGAACCAGACCGATTTCCCGGGTATTGGTATTGGTTCTAACTCTTATCTCAATATTTTCATCTATAGTTTTGGTTTCAGTGTTGGTTCAGATTTTATTATTTATAATTTGAATCAGATTTGGTTTATGGTTGAAATCCAATTTAGAAAACTGGGCCAAAACCCCCAATTACTATACTACTGCATTCAATTCACCCAATAGCCCTTTTAATTTAATATAATGGTTAGCTTTTCTCATTTGCATTGAATCTAATTCAACGTGGGTGTAATTCATTTTTGGGCCACAACCACATCTGATTTTTCACTGATTTGCCTCAGAGGGTTGGATTATTTTAATTATTAACAATTGAAGGTCCGCTTTTAGGCTTGGCTAAATCTATATATTAACGATACAGTTTTCTTTGTGCCTGCTGAGTACTGCTTCTGATGTAAAACACTGGAGGCAATGCATACAAAAGTGCTTTTTTTTTCTTGTTATGTTTTGTTTGAGTAAACATGAATCTGTTAAAGTCCTTGATGAAAAAGTGATGTTCCTTGTCCCCTTCTTTTATGAGCATGAGATTTAACATTTTGCTCAAATTTCTCTTTGCTGAAATGAATGGGAAACTTTTGTTTATTCTCGTAACTGAACACGTTTACTCTGATATCGTTCTTTTTCTCAATTTTAATGATCTGTTTGATGGTTCATAAATGTCCAGTACTAACCACGAAATCCCGGGTTTCTACACTGATTTAATTCCACACTTCTCTATGTGTAGATTTGTAGAATACCGTGACAAACTAGGGATTTTGGCGACCTTTTCGCCACCCTTTCGTCGGTTGTCATTCTTTACTTAGTGCCACACTTTACTATATGTAGAAATATAAAATACCGTGAAAAACTAGGGATTTTCATGACCTTTTCCCCATCCTTTCGTCGGTTGTCATTCTTTACTTAGTTCTACACTTCTCTCTGTGCAGAAGTGAAAAATACCGTGACAAAGTAGGGATTTTCACAACCCTTTCCCCATCCTTTCGTCGGTTGTCATTCTTTACTTAGTTCCACGCTTCTCTGTGTAGAATTGTAGAATACCGTGACAAACTAGGGATTTTCACCACCTTTTTCCAATCCTGTCCACGGTTATTTACTCAGTTCCACACTTCTCTATGTGTAGAAGTGTAGAATACTGTGACAAGCTAGGGATTTTCACGACCTTTCCCCCTCCTTTCGTCGGTTGTCATTTTTAACTTAGTTCCACAATTCTCTATGTGTAAAAGTGTAGAATACGGTGACAAACTCGGAATTTTCACGTCCCTTTCTCATCCTTTCGTCGGTTGTCATTCTTTACTTAGGTCCACACTTCTCTATGTGCAGAATTGTAGAATACCGTGACAAAGTAGGGATTTTCACGACCTTTTCTCCATCCTTTCCACGGTTGTCGTAAATTTACTTAGTTGCACAGTTGTCATTCTTTTCTTAGTTCCACGCTTCTCTTAATGTAGAATTGTAGAATACCGTGACCGTGACAAACTAGGGATTTTCACGACCTTTTCCCCATCCTTTCCACGGTTGTCATAAATTTACTTAGTTCCACACTTCATTATGTGTAGAAGTGTAGAATACCGTGACAAACTTTGGACTTTCTCAACCATTCAACAGTAAATGTCGTGCTTTATTTAGTTTCAAGCTTCTCACTGAATCGAGATATAGTAGCTTCGGCTGATATTATAATCACTAGAATAAATCTACAAGTAGAATCAATGTATTTCTTTGCAGAATAGACGAAAACTAATTCGATAAAAGTCGTTACAAGTTCAGGTAGACATAGAAACCTTAATGACCGGCAGTGAGACCAAACGACAGTGGACGTCTAAGAGTAATCGAACCCTACTCGCCCGCACGGCAAGCGTCATCATGCTCACTACCACTGCGCCACAGAAACCGACTGGTAGCTATAGGAATTTTTCCAGTTATATAACGTGTTACTCTTAACACGACTGAAGGCTAACCTATGGGGTTAACCGGAACCCTCTTCGAGCTACCGAAAGTACTATTTAGCCTAACGTAAACAAAGAAATACTATCGACTAAATAGTATTAAAAAAACTATAAAACACGAATTGAAGAAATCAGTTAAGGATTACGAACTACAATGAGTGCAGCCCCTACAGCCATCATCTAGCAGAGAGCTGAGGTCACGCTTACGTTTGCCTAACGATGTAACTGATCTGTCAGCAGTTGTCAGTTTGCTCCATAATGTGGGTCCTAGATAGCGCAATGAATGTTTGCCATAAGTTTCTGTGTTATACCTTGAAACCTAAAAGTCGGACTGTCTTAAATTATAGGAAGAATTATCTACCTGAAAGATGTTACAAATGTTTAAAGGACTTAGATTGTGTTTGACTTTGTACATGAAAATGCCTATGTCTTGTAGACGTCTATTTAGTAACGAAGATAACTAGGTTTTTGCAGCAAACGTTCATGGGTGGAGTGTTTGTCTGTGTAAACAGCCCTTAGACCTCTTTCTTATACCCTCTTCGATGTGCGACTATCACTAGAATGACAAAAATGCCATATGAGATGACAAAAGGTTAGATACGGTAGAATGGTTGCTGTAATAAGTTGTAGTTTTGCGTCTGTTCGAATCAAGTTACGGAGTCTTAGAAGCACACCAATCCTTTGACTATGATTATTAAAGTTCAAATTTGAGTCTATCGTGACTCCGAGAAGTTGGGGAGTTTCGGTCGTGTCGATTTTCTCTTTGTTTACGAGATTGCGCATTCTTAGATATTATTTTCATGGCTATGATTGTTGCCAATGATTAAGGTTAGGTACTTCTCAAGGTTACCAGCTTACAGATTTAAGTCGTGCCATTGGTTGCTGTTTCCGTACTATATTTAAGTTTGGATACACATTATAGTAGTAGATAATTCTCGACCTGTGTGGTAAAACATTGATACAGAACTAGAAAAGGCTTTCCGTGTTCCGTGATCAGGCCTAAAATCAATGTGATCAGTCAAAAGACAAATGTTACTGGCAAATTTATGAATAAATCCTTCAAATAAACATACGGTATGAGTGTGTGATGTTTTAATTTCTGTTAAAATACTTTAAAGAAAACGACAACACTTTTAAAAGTGTTGTCGTTTTCTTTAAAGTATTGACTTGTCTGCTTATATCAAGTTCTGTTAAAATATTCGTGCGGAAAGCGTACTGCATCTACTGTGGCCACATCCGCTTTGTTGACATAATGATAGAGTGTAATCATGACAATACAGGACATATGTCGTCCTTCACACTTTATTTTCGTCTGTTCGCTTCTTCTATCGAGAGTCGAGTTGATATTAATCGAAATAACAACGGAGAGAACATTAAGCAAAGGATAGGGAAGGGTCATGAAAATCCGTAGTTTGTCACGGTATTCTACAATTCTACAGATAGAGAAGCGTGGAACTAAGTAAAGAATGACAACCGTGGAAAGGATGGGGAAAAGGTCGTGAAAATTCCTAGTTTGTCACGGTATTCAGTACACTTCTACACATAGAAAAGTGTAGAACTAAGTAAAGAATGACAACCGTGGAAAGGGTGGGGAAAGGGTCGTGAAAATCCCTAGTTTGTCACGGTATTCTACACTTCTACCATTAGAGAAGTGTAGAGCTAAGTAAAGAATGACAACCGTGCAAAGGATGGGGAAAGGGTCGTGAATGTCCCTAGTTTGTCACGGTATTCAGTACACTTCTACACATAGAAAAGTGTAGAACTAAGTAAAGAATGACAACCGTGGAAAGGATGGGGAAAGGGTCGTGAAAATCCCTAGTTTGTGCCCCAGCGGAAACACTCGTTGTTTGAACTTTTAATCTTGATGAGCCATTTTATATGACGTTGCAGATTCTCACGTAAGTGGATATACGACGATCCTTTCATGGGGGTAGAATTGACGATATTCAAATAATGATTATCAACTGGATTGTATAACCCAACCACTCCTCTCAGATAGCCATTTGCCTATCAAATTTCCTACCTCCTAAAATATAAGATGCCTAATGTTTTATAAATATTGGTTTTACCCAGGAATGATTTGTGGACTGCTGTTAAAATAGGCTGATTTGGTCATAATTCCCTTGTCTTTCAGCTTTTGAAATGCGATCTTGATTGTGACTTACCCCTGTAGCTTAGATATTAACTGTTTAACACTTTAAGGTCAAAATTTCGCGGGAAAAAAGTGAGAACCCTACCGCTCGTCAATTTTTTTTTTTTCACTACAAACTCATTCGGAACATATGAAAATTTATATTCGTTTGAAAGGTTATTGAATGACCTTTTCCGGGCAATTTTTACTTCGTAAATAAACAGAATAATCCGATTTCAAGGTGAACCAGAAACCACGGTATGCAAAGAATTTTTCAGCCGATATGACTGCAAAGCGATATATAAGAGTATTCTTGACAGAAATGTCGGAACTATGAAATTGCAGTAACCAATCTTTCCCTTTTGTATTGACATCTTCGTAAGATCGAGCAGCTCCATCTAACGCATTGTCATGTTTTGTTACCGTGACAGGTTTCATTAATTTTTTGTACGCTTTATTGATCCGTTGAGTTCTTTTCATCAAGCTTCTTTGATTTTTGATCGGTTTTATTAATTTTTTAACATTAACTCCCTTTTTGATTTTTTAATTTCTTCA
>JAHPZR010020798.1:0-10000 GCA_019787425.1 Platygyra sinensis | reverse complement strand
CTCGCTTATAAACGCAACGTTTCTCGCTAAACAGGGCCAGTTTTCCTTAGGTATCGCATGAACTTAATCCTAATTCAGACATTAACTGATAAAAAAAAAAAAAAATACATATAAGCTTCCACAACTGTCCTCAGCAAATTTTACATTCTACTAACCTTCCGTTCTTCCGAAAATAGTAACTGACTAGTTTAGAAAACAAAAAACCGGAAGGGAAACGGAAATTAAATTTGATTGCAATGTACAGTGTATGAATAGAAACACGAAAGTAGGAATATGGTAAAACCTTTTTCTATTTTTCGGTCCTTTGTTCTCAACTCTTGATAACTCGAACTCCTAGTAGCTTGAACCTTTTCAATGTCCCTTGAAGGTTTGAGATATCTCGAGCAGACTGTACGACGTCTGAGGAACCAGTCACAGACTAAGTCGATTTTCTTATCAAAATGACTAAAAGTTTTTCTTGTGCAACTGATTTCAACTAACCCCAACCACTCAAATCTTATATACATTAATCATGTCATTTTAGCGGGGACGTCTTTTACTTGGGTAAATATGTGGCAAGCTCCATGTGAACACCAGTCTCAAAATATCCTGAATATCATGAACAGGATCCTCACTCGTGCAGTTTTGAAGGGCACTTCACGTTGTCACAGGTCTGCATGATTTCCACTGTTTAACATCTGCATGTCGCTTCGTTGAGTTTGACACCTCTGTAATTTACCATGTGTTAGTGTATTGTTTTGGCTCATTTCTATTGCAAGTTTCTTGCAGCTATCTGATCCAGCTTATGTTCCTCGTGGTCGATGTATGGGTTATTCCTCCTTTGATCGTTCTGGTACCACAGGATTAAAATATAGTTCTTTATGCGCAAGTCTGTTGACTGCGAGCTTGAACAACGTTTTGAACGTGCATGTTCACCAATAGACCTTTTTCGCTTGTACATTTTGTTTTCCCAATACAGATTGTGGTGTTTTCGTCTTAATATATATCAAAAGACTCGCTTCACAACGACAACGTGTTTATTCGTTTCACATCTCTAGACCACATGCATGCTCTCTACATATCCCATAATATTAATATAAACATCCGGGACACTACATCTCCCCCTAAGTTATTACAAAAACTAACAAGTAGATCCACAAAGGTAGAGATAACAAGCTGGAAGGGACTAATAAAGTGTTCAAATAAAAGTTCAGAGTCTCTTATTTTCTTTCGAATAACTTTGAACTATGCGCATACATAATCTCGCATCCAGGAAGGCGCTTGCCTGGCTCGCACAGGGCGCGAAGAAACTGAAGGTAAGGGGCTGGATGGAGCTTCTGGGGCATCTGCTGCTGGTTGACTAGGGCTGGGATTCGGCTGATCCTGTTCGGGCTGCACTGGCCGCTCGGCTAGGTGTGGCTGCGGATCTATTTCCCCTTTGTCAACAGTTCCAGGATCCACAAACTTTTTCATGTGAGCGATGTTGCGCATCTTATTGTTCCCATTTGTGTCTTGTAAGATGACAGCATTTCCATCTTTGCGAGTGACGATGTAAGGCTCTGGCTCATAGTTTGGTGAGAGCTTGTTTTCACGTGTCTGCTTTAATAGCACTTTGTCACCCTCCTCAATATCGCTGTGCTTGGCTCCTCGTGTTCTGTCCGCATATTCTTTCTGGCGGAGTTTTGCACGAGTGTCTCTTTCTCTCAACAACTGTTGCCAATATGCTTCCGTTGCACGGTCTTTGGAGAATTCAACTCGAGGAAGCTTGTCACGCAGTTTCCTCCCCATCAGTAGTTCTGCAGGTGACACTCCAGTAACGGTGTGTGGGGTAACTCTATATTGGAAGAGGAAGTTCTCAAGTGCTTTTCTCCAATCTTTCCCTTCAAGGCGAGCAATTCGCACTATCTTCAGAATTGTTTCATTGCCACGTTCCACTTCTCCGTTGCTCTGGGGCCAATAAGGTACGCCCTTCTTGTGGCTTATCCCCAGGTACTCTAGGAAGCTCTCAAATTCTTTTGACGCAAATGGTGGTCCATTGTCACTGCGTAGAGCTTCTGGTAACCCATGTGTTCTGAAAATAGCTTCCATACTCTTTATCACGTGCTGAGCATCCGTCTTCTTCAGGAGAATGGCCTCTAGCCAACGAGAATAATAGTCGACAACCACCAAGAGGTGTTCACCGTTTGAGATCTCAAGGAGATCAACTGAAATCTCCTGCCAGGGTCCATCAGGCAGGCTGCTTGACCTCACAGGCTCTGGTTTTGCTCTTGGTCCTACAAGTTGACAGGGATGGCATGAACGTATGGCATCCTCCACCTGTCTATCCATTTGTGGCCACCACACCTTCTCTCGCAATCTGGCTTTGGTACGGACCATGCCCTGATGACCTTCGTGTGCCAACATGATGGTTTGCTTCCAAAGGCTCTGAGGCATCACAATACGAGCTCCTCTCATCACTACTTGACCTACTACCCACAGTTCTTCTTTAACTGCTTTGTAGGTGGTGCCTGACAACTGGGTCCAGTCACCAGTCGTCACAGCTTCGCGCACTAACCGTAAGGTTGGATCATTTGCTGTGGCAGTCTCGACGTGCTTCGGCAGTAAAGCGGCTGGCACTGCCGCACTTGCCACGCTGTATGCAAAATCTTCCGTTTCTCGGGTGTCGTCATCTTGAGTTGAGCCAACAGGCAGGCGGCTGAGGACGTCTGCTGCATTATCTTTGCCTGGTATGTGCGTCAACGTGTATTGAAACTGCTGCAAGTACAGGAGCCACCTTTCTATCCGGGCGGATGGAGGCTTCGACTTTGCACTGAGTACTGTGACTAGGGGCTTGTGGTCGGTGCGGATCTCAAATTTAATTCCATACAGGTACAGGTAAAACTTCTCGCAAGCCCATCTGACAGCTAGAGCTTCTCTTTCGAACTGGGAGTACCTTGCTTCAACTTTGCTAAGCTTCCGGCTAGCGTAATATATTGGCCTGTAGGTCCCGTCTTGTTGTTTTTGCTCCAGGATCGCTCCAACTCCAACAGGAGAGGCATCAGTTGTGAGCCGTGTTGTGGCACCTTGTCTGTGGTAGGCCATTACTGGTGCTCTGGTTAGCAGGTCTTTGATTTCTTGAAAGGCCTTGCTCTCTTTTGCACCCCACTGCCACTTAACATCCTTGCTGGTTAGGTCCCACAATGGACTTGATATGGTTGCAAAGTTTGGGATGAACTTCGCACAGAATTGAACCGACCCGAGAAAACTTCTTACTTCAGACTGGTTTTGGGGCGTTGGTGCTTCAACGATAGCCTCTACTCGTTCACTGGAGACTTTCAATCCCTCGCCAGAGAGTACATCACCCATGTAAACCATGCTACTAACACCAATGTCACACTTATCATAGTTCAGGGTGAGGCCAGATTCCTCCAGTTTGCGCATGACCCTGTCTAAGTTCTCATCATGTTCTTTGTCGTCTGCCCCAACGACTCTCAGGTCATCATGGAGATTGTACGCACCTGGGCAGCCTTTAATTACTTGCCAGATGATTTGTTGGAATTTTTCCGTGGCCATGTTCACGCCAAATAGTAAGCGTTTGTATCTATACAAACCATCAGGAGCAGCAAATGTTGTGATATCACGGGAGTCTGGATGCAACTCAATTTGGTGGAAGGCCATATTTAGATCTAATTTGGAGAAAACCTTGGCATAGGAGACCTCTTGAAGTGTCTCTTCGACTGTTGGTACTGGGTGTTTCTCCCGTACAATGGCCTGATTTGCTTGCCTCATGTCAAGACATAACCTGATGTCACCATTTGGCTTCTCCACTACAACCAAGGGATTCACCCAGCTGGTTGGTCCCTCCACCTTTTCAATGACATCAAGTTTGAGCAATTCTTCTAGCTTTTCGGTTACTTTAGCTCGTCTACTGAAAGGAATTCTGCGTACTGGCTGAGCGACTGGTTGAACATTCTCATCAATGTGGAGTTTTAGCTGATACCCTTTAAGCTTGCCAAGACCTTGAAATACTTTTGGGAATTTGGTCTTGAGTAGTGCCCTTCGATCAATTTGGTTTGCAAGATTTCCCCTCTCATCAGATTTAACATCACAGCTGTTAATGGACACGCCGACCTTTAACACGCCTAGCAGCTCGGAGGCTTCGCGGCCTAGTAGCGTTGCTGCCTTACCGCAGATTACATAAAACTCAGTGTACAGGGACTTGTGGGTCTGGGGTACCTGAACATTAAAACTATACTTTCCCTTAAGTTGGAGTGGCTCTACAGAAGCGTAAGCATAAACTCTCTTATTACACTCCAACAATCTAGCATTGCCCCCTGTTACAAAATTAAACATTTCCTCTGACATTAAGTTACAACTAGCACCAGAGTCTATAACAATGTTTACAAGCTTATCTTCAATCATGAGTTCCATAGTGTTCTGTCCATCAGTGGTCCCGGCGTTGAACACGTAAAAATCATCACTGTTCACACGGTTTTCAGTAGTCGTGTCTCCGGTCACGTTGTGTACATCACGTTGTTCCTTTGAATTTCCTCCTCTTCGTCCACGACTGGGTTTTGTTCGTGAGTTTCCACGACCACGACTTGAACTGCGGCTAGAGTCCCGTCCTTTATTCTGCTTGGAGTGACAACACACTTCAAAGTGGCCCATGTGGCCGCATTTCCCGCACTTATGGTCACGTGAGCGACGGCAATCTTTCGCGAAGTGACCCACTTTATCGCACCGCCAACATTTTCCCCCTTGTTTTGGATCACTGGACAAGCTGTTCACTTGGCTTTCGGGGATAAGAATAAGCGCTTCTTTGTCATGGTACTGGCTAACGATTTCCATGAGTTTGCTAAGAGTCAGTGTTTCCTCACGGTACAATTTTGACTTGAGATTTTTGTCCTTCAGGAAAGAAATGGCGCGATCTCTCACCTGATTGTCCCTTTCGCCTTCGTAGTCACAATGTTCTGCTAGTTTCTGCAGGCGAGTAATAAAATTGTTGATGGTTTCACCAGCTAATGGAGTAGCCGCCAAAAATGTTTGTCGGGCCATCGGAGCGTTCTTTTTGAGCTTGAAGTGTTCCGAGAGGCAGTCCATAGCTTTTTTGTAATCTTTCGCTTCGCCTCGTGCTTCGGCAGGAATCGAATTATTGAAAACATCTCGGACTTTGGGCCCAGCGAGGTGAAGTAGTAGTGCTCTTTTTTGTGTAGGGTCGCTGATTCCAGAGGCAGTAACATAAAGCTCAAATTCGCCTTTCCAAGTTAACCATCGTTGTGCGAGTGTAGCTGGTTCACCGACAGCGTCGAACGCAGGCAATCCAGGTAATCCGCTCAAGCATACGGCCATCTGTGCGAGTTTTGTCCACCGTTTAAACTCGTTTCCACTTCAGCAGCCGTTCGGCGAGTTAAATATCCGTTTTCCTCGTCGCCAAATGTGGTGTTTTCGTCTTAATATATCAAAAGACTCGCTTCACAACGACAACGTGTTTATTCGTTTCACATCTCTAGACCACATGCATGCTCTCTACATATCCCATAATATTAATATAAACATCCGGGACACTACACAGATCATGTGATGATACTCAGGAGATTTGATCCTTTGTTTTGTTCATTAAAAAGAGTACACGCAGACATATTCATGCTTGCATGTTATTTTTTTAATGAACAAAACAAAGGATCAAATCTCATGAGTATCATCACATGATCTGTATTGGGAAAACAAAATGTACAAGCGAAAAAGGTCTATTGTAGCTTCTCCTTTCCAACGAATTAGAATAATATAATATTTTGTTCGTAACATTCTTTTAAATTTGCCACTTCCTTGACAGTCGCCTCGAATTTTTCGATCCGTCGGTAGCACTTGTTACAAAGAATACGCCGGTCGACGGACAGATTGTCGCCCTCGAATGAATGGTCTAGATAAGTGATTCACAAAAATATAACTTTCAGTTCAATTCGATTCGTATTTTAGTGCTGGGGCCACCATCTTCGTTTTGGCCCTCTGAGAGGGCTTTCAGCGGCCATTTTAGGGCACATTTTCAACAGTTTGCCATACAAAGAAAACGACATAAATCCGGGCAAAAACCCTTTTTCCAGACAAGCAAATGTTACTTGTTACGTTGGGAGGCTGTTTTGGCAATTTAATGTTTATCTGATTTTTTTACAGAATTTTAAATTTCTTCCCTTTCGGACTACTCATGAAGCGCCGTTAAAAAGGCGGAATTTAAAGTAAAATATCCCCAAAAGTACATCACTTGAGATCCCAAAACTACTTTCCACTTTGGGTAATTAAACTGGAAATTTTTAGAAGAAGAAGTTTAAGCTCTGCTTTTGTCAATAATGAGCTGTCGCCCTAATTAGCATAATAACGTGAAAATAACCATGCACCAAGAAAATACTGATCTATTCCACTTACCTCGCGCCATGTTGACAACTGGATGCTCCACAATTCCTCGTGTTATGTTATCAGTAGGTTTCACCCATATTTTCGATGATTAGTGTACGAAATCACTCCGATACATCACAACGGGATTTCAACTCTCCGAAGCTCGCGTCATAAATATTATTTGTCTTTCGCTTCATAAGCCGCCGTTTACAAGAAGTTTAACACTTGCTGAGACCCTATCTGACCCAGAAGTCTATTAGCAGTCTTTAAGATCTTCCTGTTAATCGAGGATTCTCATCAAGAACTCGTTTACCTCAGTTCTGTTTCGATCTGTTCTGCACCCGCCAAGGATTTGAATATGAACTTCTGCTTGAACATTTGAGTCATTTTTTGTTTTGTTTTTGCTTTGTTTTGTTGTTTGTTTGTTTTTTTGGGGGGGGGGGGTTGGGAAGGGGTGCATTTTGTTTAAAAAGGAAAACAAGAAAAAAAAAAACGATTGACAGAATCATATCAGGCTCTTGATCAGGAGTACCATTTTATCAATGAGGTCCCGTTTTCAGGATGCTGAATATTTAGTTAAAAAAAGAGGATACACTAGTAGAGCATGTTGTGTGAAAGGCTAATTATCTCAGAAAAATGAATGGCTACTCCCAGTTTTCTTTGTGGATTCCAAAAACCCTGGCCAAGATCTACTTTTTTCATGTGTACCTTATCATACAGAAATAGGTTTGTACTTAGTAACGCCACCGCCGCTAAAGTCGTTTCATTCTGTCATGGAACACAGCTGATGTCTTCACAAGACTAGTTTTCAACTCTATATAGGGCGTTTTACGCGATCTTGGAATGTTCAAGTGGAAGCAGCTAGATCAAAATACTCGCATATATCAAGCGAAGCATATATGAAGCTTTCTAAAACCATCATAAATGCCTTTGATGAAGCTTGATTCTCATCGGTTGTTGACTTGTTGTGTCTTCATTGAGGATCTCCTCCCGTGTCTGTTTCTGAGCTTTGAGCTGGAGAGGAGGGATTGAACGTGGCGAGGAGTCTGAGGAAGCGTTCTCCAACCTATCTTCACAAACTGTTTTTAGTTAAAGACTCCTTCAGTTTTGCAGAATGGGCCAAACAGTACACTCACAACGGCGCCATTTTTTGCCTACCTCATCTTTTGTGCTACAGTAGCTCTTTCGACTTTATGGCCGTCTCTTAACCTGAGAAAAGCTTTTCTTCAAGGCACTTTTTGTTTGTTTTGTTTTTTTTTGCTTTTTTTTTTTTCATTGAAACGCGAGGCCTTTTTCGTCACTTTCAGGGCCAGCCTTAAGGTTAATTTCTGCAGCAGCGACTGGAAGAGCAGACCGCCCGGGTGAATATCACGATTGTCGCATAGCATATTTTGACCTTAACAAATAGGTTTTCTCCTTTAGGAACAATTCAACATAAACGGCACTGTAAATGGTTCTCTAGTAATTTTCTGAGCATTTCCCGCCCGGGTTTATCGGATGCAAAACTGGGATGGCTTAGAAAAATATAAGGAACTTTAATAAAACGCACGATGGTCGGTTGCTAGGGCTTTTAATTTCCTCCCCGAAGGTTCTTAAATCTAATTTCTAGCTCACAGAGGAGAACTTTATATTTTAAATGAAGCAAGACATTAGAACATCATAATTGGAGGAAAGTTTTCTTTTTTCTTTTAAGATTGCGAAGGTATTTTTGACTTTTCTTGAAAGTGTGATGACGTAAATGACACCTATTGTTAGTAACAACACGAAAAATTTGAAAAGCAGTGTTAAGAACGGTACAGGCATTTTTGTCATGAAAAACAATATTTATAGTAAAAACCTCATCTTAATCGGATAAAATGGCGTAGAGTTACAGGTTATTAAAGAAATTCAAATTTCACGCCATATGACCATTTATGGTCAAGATTAAGGGGATTTTTAAAACCCCTTAAACAATGAATGCATTCGAAAGGGAGAAAACATAAAGCTGCAGAAAATCAAAATTGTAGTTTTTTGATTCACAATGTGATGCTATGACGCGTATTTCGTCACGAATTAAGTCATTATGACGTAACAGGACGTAATAATATTCTAGTAGGGCCTCCCGTAATTGGTGAAATGATAAAGATGATCAACAGATTATATACGGATCGTAATCTTTTCACCTGATACTGTCTATCTTTCTTTTTTAATCCACTGCACACATCCCTCTCCACAACCTTCTCTGCAAAAATAAGAGAGTCTGAATGGAGTTATTTGCACATAATTTTTAGTGTTTGCTGTTAAATTGGCCAAGTTGTGTTAAGAGGGTTTTTCGTGGACACCCCATAGGGTCCCATAGTCTTTCAGCATTGTAAATTCTCATCTGCTCTTCGAAAATCGGTAATAAATAACTCATGAACGTTGAGCCTGTGCTCAAAACCTCCCAAAGATTGAGTAGTCTCTTTTTTCGACCCAATGGGCCGCAGCATTCTGAAACACATAACGTTCAGCAGCTCTGGTCATGCCATCCGCGCTCATTTTCACCTTTATCGGTAGGGAGTTCTGGACGGTCAGGTATGGCATATATCCATGAGCTTTTGACAAGGAAGGAATTACATTAATCTACCATATGTTTTAGCATTGCATCCTATCAGAAGCTTAGGTGATAAGCTTCTGATCCTATTCAAATGAGAAATATCCTGTCTTTATATAAAGTGAATTATATAGAGGAATCTGATAATATATTACAAGGATTTCTCTCCCTGAAAAAATCGTATCTTAACACTGTAAAAATACGTCCTTCACATATGAAAGGCATGTGAATATTACAACGGAAATATAGTCGAAAATTTTCGGAATTCTCCTTGAAAAACTTCGATAGTCTTCGGACATCTTTGGTAGTCACTGTACATCGGTAGTCTGCAGAAATCTCCTGCTGTCTTCTGTAATCTTCCGAAATCTTCCAAACAGATCGGCAATCGCCGGAAAGTGGCCGAAAACTTCTTGACATGCTGAACAAAGTAATGCTGCTATTTTGGAGAGGTTTTTGTTTCCATCTGGATGAAATTTTCTGCTACAGGGAATTTTTCACTGTTAGTGCTAAAATGCCTAAAATTTAAGGTGGCAGAACACAGTTTTCAAGTGCCTATGCATAATTCACCATAACTTTTAAACTGTTTACGCTTTGGCGCCCATTTTTTGCAAGGGTCAAGGTTAACCACAGAAATATTTATTCTCGCATTTTGACTAGGGTGTTTGCTGTTGCCATGGCAACGGGGCTGGTTAAAAACAAGGCTTAAACAATGGTTTTTGTTTATTAAAAAAAATTCAGTCGTTAGATTGTTTTCATATTTTGCACACTAAGAGTTGGCATTAAATCCCTTCTGTCAACACGGTTCTAATACCTGGTAAAGTTTTGACATATCAATTTTCGTAATTCGCCGTTAATCGTTTTCTGTTATTAAAAATTCCCTATGTCAAAATTCAGATTTCTTGATAGATCATTCACGTGGTCTCTGATCTACTTTTCTGCCAAATTTCGTGAAATTCTAACTCCTTGATCGTTAGAAATCTGCATGTTTCTGCTAAAGCAATCGGTCTCAATTTTTCAAGCAACTGCGCATGCGTTGCATTTAACTGGGTTCTTTCGGTAGCAAACAAAAGCTGAAAATTG